>PVHP010002054.1:0-95943 GCA_004024765.1 Zapus hudsonius | reverse complement strand
TGTGTGTGTGTGTGTTATTGTTGTTGTTAAGGGACACAATATCTCTGGATATTCCCCCCACCATGGCTCTTACAATCATTCTGCCCCCTCTTCCACAAAGTTCCCTGAGTCATGGTGGGTGAGTTTTAAATCTGCTTTACTGTTGACATTTTAAGATTCTCTGGATTTCTGCTTTGGACTGGGTTAGGTGTCATTGGCATCTGTCTCAATTACCCTTTCATAGGTTTTCTGACTTTCTGGGACTCACTGAGTACAACCTAAGCAGTACTTTTGTTAAACACTTGACATCATTTAGAAGAGACCAGGTTGGCAACTGCTTAGCTAGGCTGGTCCACCAATGCTTACAATATTGATAAGCCCCTGGATTCTGCAAAGACCTCATTGAACCTTTTCACTCAATGTTATTAAAACATAGAAACATGCCAAATTTTCTGTTTTAGTTATAATTTTGTTCTTTTCTCTTTTCATTCCTTTCTCCCTCCATTCTTCCCTTTCCTTTCCTCTTTTCTTTTATACTTTTCAGAATAGGATATCACTATGTAGTTTGAAGCCTGGCTGGCTTCAAACTTGTGCTCCTTTTGCCTCAGCCTCTCATGTTATAACCACAAATTTGAGCATTTGCTAAGTGTTTTGTGAGTATGACGTGAATTTTATAAGCAACCCTTTGAGTCAGATGCTATTATTTTCTCTTCTTACAGATGGTATTATGATCAGGATACATAATGCTCCCATACGTTCATACACTGAATGCTCAGTCCCCAACTGGCTGCACTATTTTAGGAGATTCTGGAGACTTTAAGAGGTAGGACCTAATGGGATGAGGTTAGTTTGGGTGTGGGTCCTTGGGGACATCAAGTCTCTGGTCCTTTGCTGTCACATTCTCCCTCTCATGTTCATCACGAGTGAGAACCTCCCCTACCACCTGCTCCTGTCACCATGTGATTCATGTGACCCAAATGACCATGACTAAATCCTCAGAAACTGTGAGCTAAAATCAATCATTAAAATCAATCCTTTCTTCCTTAAGTTGTGTCTGTCAGGTGCTTTGGTCACAATGACAGAGTTAATGCAAACATGATGATGGAGATTGATAGATGTGAAATATCCTTCCTCGACAGACACAAATGTAACAGTTAGTGACAGAAGCAGAACTCAAACTGAAGTTTTCATGGACTCTGCTGCTGAAATTATGCACCGTTTTGTAGACTGGCCCTGTGCTTTCTACTCAGCCATTCTTGTCCTTCACTTGTGATAAATCTACCCTTGCTTCTTGGTTAATAACTTGGCAGCCTTTAGAAGTCTCTCCTGTGGAATTGTCATTTATAGCATTCATCATTTCTGTCTTCCTTAGTTATTGGCTCAGGGTTCTCTCAGCCAAGCAAATTGATGCTACTTCTCTCCCCAACCCCATCAGATTATAACCTGGTGCTTGTGGACAGGGGATATCTAGCATATGGGTTCTTTTCTAATGCCTTCTGGTTATCACTTGATATTGAAGCCTATAACCTATTGAGGAATGATGTTGCAAACTACATCATGTTGATGGTTTGTAGTAACCCAGCTATTTTACATGGCATGTTAATACTTGAGGATGGTATATGATGTTACATAGATAAGATAGAACACAAGAAGGTATGTAACCACTAATTACAATGTGGAGAGGTGTGCCTGCACATTAATAAAGATCGAAAGATAGCTTGCACAAGGCTGGTATTAATTGTGGATATGTCTTCATTGTGTGCTATATTGTTTAACAGATCAAATAAACAACAGATTGAGTTGGAAAAGTAATATGAAAATAATTTAGGGAGAACATAAACTGATAATCATAAGCTGAAACTATACTGGGACCTTTTTAAAGATGCATTTACAGTTCATAAAGTATGTCCACATACATTTTTTAATTGGAGCCTTATAACATTATAAAGTAGAGGAGGGCTGGGGTTAAGAGCTTGCCACTTAAGCATGGAGGTCTCTCTGGCTGACAACTGCCAGGTTTGACTTCCCAGGAGCCATGTAAAAAGCTGAGCATGGCCATGCATGTCTGTAACCCTAGCTCATGGGGGTGGGTGGAGGATTGCTGGGGCTCAGTGACAGCAAGAGCAGTTCCATGCTGAGGGAAGAGACCCCAACTCAAGGAAAGAAATGGATTAGCAATAAGAGAACACTTTCTCTGCTGATCTCCACACACATATGCATATCTGCACATATGTGTACCCATCACACACATACTCTGTGCACACACACAAACACACACACACACATACACACACACACAGTAGAGAAATAGGTCTCACCAGCCCTCTTTCACAGAACAAGGATTGAAGGATTAGTGAAAGAAGTTTTTAATTTTGTTTATTGCATGTGCATGTGTGTAGTAGGTATGTAGGTATGATGTAGTATTTGTATGTGTGTGATGTATGCATGTGTGTACATACTACTTTATATTACTGTTACAAGGCTCCAATTAAATGTATGTGGTCATATGTGTCATATATGTGTATAAAGAGGCCAAAGGAGAATGTCAGGCATCCCCTTCATTTGCTTACCCACCTGCTTCCTTGGAAAAGGATCTCTTCACTAATTCCACAGCTTGCTGTTTTCAGAACCCTGCTCCATACAGGACTGGGGCAGGGTCACACCCAGCTACTTATGTGAGTTCTGGGGAATCAAACTCAGTGTTCTCAGCCCCCAATAGGCCCTCATGCTTGTATAGGAAGCACTCTTAACCACTGAGCTATCCCTTCACCTCAAGAACAAAATTTTTTATTTACTGTAGGTTACAAAGTGTGGTGCAGGATTCAGGCCCAAGTTCCTGCCTCTGAAATCAGTTTTCCTGTCCTCACACCAGTGTAGAACTAATGACATTGGATACCAAGCAATAGTGCCCTTGCCACACAAGGTCTGAAGCCAAATCATAATTTCTAACCACAACTTCAAAATCTTTTAAGAAACTCTGACCAGTTACCTAACTTATAACTCAGCAAACAAAAGCCCAATCCCATAAATTACTTCAATTGTGAAGAAGAAAAGATATAATGTGACCTATGTCCAATTTTCCTTAATCCATCCTTTCGGGCTATTAAATAGGTTGTCAACTATATACAGTAGAATTTATGCTGTTTAGAAATATGTTTTATTATGGCAAAATACATAGTACATAATGTTTAGCATCTTAACAATTCTCAAGTATACAGTTTAGCAATATTAAGTGCCTTCATGTTGTGGTGCAATGTCTCTTGTTCTCACAACTGAACCTCTATACTTATGAACAACTACTGCTCATTTTCTTTCCCTTCTCTTGAGCCGTAACTACCACTTGCTTTTCTGTCACTGTGAGTTTGCTATGCTAGATAATCTATGTAAGTGGAACATTATGGTGTGTGTGTCTTCTTGTATCGGGCTTATTTGGTTTAGAGTGTTTTAGAGTTTTTTCCATACACTCTTTGACATGCTTTGGTCTATCTTTCTAAAGTGAAACACTATTTCTTTGTGTGTGTGTGTATGTATATAAATATATATATATATATATATATATATATATATATATATATATATATATATATATAAACATCTTATTGTTCTATTCAAGTATTAGGGGATACTTGAGTTGCCTCTGTCTTTTAGCTATTGTGAAAATAATGCTGTTGCGATCATAAGCCTATGAATGTCTTTTTGAGGTCCTGCTTTCAGTTGACTTGGGTTTATACCCAGAAGTGCAATTGCTAGACCATAGAGTTACCTTCTTGTTTTTTAGACAAAACACCTGACCAGAAACCTTGTGGAAGGAAAGGGATTATTTGGCTTTACAGCTTTGAACAGAAGTTTCTTCATGGCAGGGAAAGCATGGGAAGAGCGGGAAGCTGGCTCATGTCGTCACATCAGCAGCAGAGAGGAAGCAACAGGAGTGAGCTCCAGCACTAGCAAGGGGGATGGATTATAAAATCCCAAGGACCACGCCCAGGTACACACCTCCTCCAGCAAGGTCCCAACTTCTAAGGGCTCCACCAGCTGGGATCAAGTATAGGCTTAATCACAAATACATGAGGCTATAGGGGACATCTCACATTCCAACTACCACAAGGGAGTAATTCCATTTTTAATGTTTTGAGAAAGTATTGGCTATACTATTTGACATTGCTACCTGCAGTGCAGAGCAGTCCCAATATTTGTATATCCTTGCTAATATTTATTTTAAAATATTTTATTTGTTAATGAGAGAGAGAGAGAGAGAGAGAGAGAGAGAGAGAGAGAGAGAATGTGTGTATGTGGGAATGCCAGGGCCTCCTGCTACTACAAACTCCAGACATATGTGCCAACTTATGCATCTGTACTGGGGAATAGAACCCAAGCTATCAGGCTTTTGCAAGCAATTGCTTTTAGCCATTGAGCTATTTCTCTCGCCTTATTTGTTATTTTTTTAAATAGCAAACTTTCTGTGGGTGTGAGAGAGTATCTCATTGTGGTTGTGACTTGCATTTTCCTAGTTTTCCAATGACTTCATTTTCATTTTTATTTATTGGCAAGACAAGAAAGAGAGAAAAGAGACAGAGAGAGAATGGGCAGGCCAGGGCAGCCAGCCACTTCAAGCCAACTCCAGATACAGGCATCTCTTTGCGCATCTGGCTTTACGTGGGTACTGGGGAATCAAACCAGGGTCATTTGGCTTTGTAGGCGTGCTTTAACCGCTAAGCCATCTCTCCAGCCCCTCCAATGCTTCTTGATCAT
The DNA here is from genome assembly GCA_004024765.1 of Zapus hudsonius. Classification (NCBI taxonomy): domain Eukaryota; kingdom Metazoa; phylum Chordata; class Mammalia; order Rodentia; family Dipodidae; genus Zapus; species Zapus hudsonius. The sequence continues at coordinate 91,215 of PVHP010002054.1, read as the reverse complement.
CTGTGAGAAATTTCAGTTTGATTCCTTTGCTCAGATGTCATTTTGTTTGGATGACATGGATGGAGTTATAGGAGTTATTTGCACATTTGGGATACGACTCTCTTCACAGATATTTATGAATCTCTTCTCCTGTTCACAGGCTGCCTTCCATTCTGCTGCTGGTTATGTCCTCCAGCGCACAGAACTTCTCAGTTTTGATGTGCTCACTCCTTCTTCACCAGTGTTTGACTCATATTCTCTCTGAAAAATCAAAGCTTAAATAGGTCATTTTCCAATGAAAGTAAAATATATACACATTCAAATTCAACCCCCACACCCACTCATGAGGTCTCTCAATCCCCTAGCACCATACAGAGAACTCTGAAGAAGCTTTTGGTATTTTTCTACTCAGCTTCCCATGACTTAGCCAGGGATGGAACAGTTCCTGGTGTGCTTGTTTCCAACCCAGGCCCTTGGATTTCTTCTAGTGAAGGAAAGTTGGGTGTGCAGTTCCTATAATTTAACTAAGGAATTTAACGAAGGTGACAAAAAGACAGCATGTGTGTGGTGTGCCAAAATAAGATGTTGGGGGAGGTTTGAGAGATGATGATGCCTTTTAGGAAGGCAGTTTCCCCTGAGAGGATGTATCAGTCAAGATTCCCTAGGAAGCGGGGTGTGGTGGTGCACACCTGTAATCCCAGCACTCGGGAGGCAGAGATATGAGGAGTGCCAAGAGTTTGAAGCCTAGGAATAAAAACCACTGTAAGCACTTACTACAGAGATAATAACTCAATTCAGGGAATTGGCAGCAAAAGAGGACAAATATCCCAAAGCAGGAAGAAAGGAGAGGAAACCCCCCACCCTGCTTCTACCTCCCTCCAGTTGGCCTGGTGGCCAAGGAAACAGAGCAGAGTGAGGGGAAGCTAAGGAGTCAACCCAAGGCCAAGAAACACTGGTGGCAAGATACATTTGGGACATAGGTGCCATGGAGCATAGATAATACCCTCCCACTGTGCATGAAGGTATCTGGCCAAAGTGCCTTCTATCTGTTGGACATGACAGACAGTACTTCTTAAACGCTGCTGGTTGTACTTTATGGTATAACTTGTTCTCAGGGAAAGAGATATGGCTGTCCTCATGTTTGACTGAGGCTGTAAAAATCTGAGACTTGGGTAGATACTGCAGAAAGGTCAAGGGCGGGGCAAGCAGTTGATGACTAGACTCTTGACTTTGGTTAAACAATACAATTAGGTGATTTGCAGAAAGAAGTCTGGCTTGTTAGTTAAGGAAGGTGGAGAATGGAATTCCTTTGATAATACAACTAAGGAGTAATTGTGAAATGACTTTTTCTTTCTATACACAGTGAGGACAAAGGCTTATTTTTCATTTCTCTTCTTTATGTGTCTACTTCCTTACATCTAACCCTTAAATAGAACAAGCCACAATGACTCATACAGACACTTCAAAAATAAATACATTTCAGTGATAAGAGAAAGTGATATGAGGGGGAATTGAAATGGAAGGAGAAAAACAAAGAAAGCTTTACCCTGAAATTGAATCCCAGGGCCAGAGATGCTCCTCCTCCACAGTGAGATTTTGGTCAGAGAAGCCCTTGACCCCCTAAAGCAATGTAAGCCATTAACCGACATCCTTGCTCACTGATGCCTTGGCCCTTCAGAAATCAGGCTCTTCTTCAACTCCCCGCCATTTAACAGCCAAAGGGCTAAAAGGGTTAATAGCCAAAGCATGGTCTTCAGTTCCCTGCTTTGAGTTCTGTGCTGATTGGTCAGCATGCCTTTTAAATGTATCCTCTTTGTTAATTGCATTGCTGCTACCCTCAGCATCGCAGGCAGTTCTCTGGGTTTTGGCTGGAGAGATCACAGTGTTATTCTACAGGCTGGAAGAAATAGGGTTTGAAGGTCAGCTATCTCTGACTTTGTCTTGAAGGAAAGAGAATATTTTAGTCAATGGTATTTCTAAGTGTTGTAGTTATCTTCCTGTTGCTGGCAAAAAGCACCTCACTAAAAGCAGCTGAGGGGAGGAACGTTGTTTATTTCAGCTTATAATCTTGAAGGGAAGTTCTATGATGGCAGGGAAAAGATAGCCTGAGCAGAAGGTGGACATCACCTCTGCCACATCAGGAATGCTGCAGCATGAGAACGAGCCAAACACAGGCAAGGAGAAGCTGGCTGTAACACCCATAAGTCTATCCTCAGCAACACACCTCCTCCAGCAAGACTCCAATTCCCAAACTCATCAGCTAGGAACCAAGCTCTCAATACACATAACTTTGTGGGGGACACATAGTTTAACTCACCACATCTTGGTATTAGCTTAACTTTGGAATTAGATTGAGGTTCCTTCCAGGTGAGCACAGAACTCTGATAGCACTAAGTTCTAAATACCTTGATCCCACCTTCTCTGAAGATTTTATCTCATTAAAGGATTCAAGCTGCTGATCAAATCTCTCAGACACAAATTACTCACCAGAATTCCAGACCTGAGCAAAGTATCCGTGAGAGTTACATCATAGATGACTGTCTCTGTTTCACAAGCTCCTACAAATTTAGTGCATGTGTGGGTTAGTCACCGGTACCTCTGCTGCTGGATGTGCATTATGAACAAAAACTTCATAATTACCAGTACTTCATAGAATTCAAATTTTTTAACTATGACATAGTCATATCTCCACAGCACTAAAATGTTTGGGTGCTTACATCCTGACTATATCTTTACACAGGAAGTTGCCACTTTTTCCATAATTGCTCAAAATTTACTTTAAGTTTAAAACTTTAATTGCTAGTTTTGCCAACAAATATTTGCTTTCCTCTGAAAAGCACAGCAGAAATCTGGTATCCATTACAAATTACCTGGGATTGGTTATTCTACTTAATTTTTATTTATTTATTGCTTCTTTTTTCTTCACTGAAGTCACTTTCTCTGGTCAAGTAGTTCTGGGTTTTTTTTTTTTTTTTGTCTTTGCTGAGAGAAATCTTGATGTATGTTCTTTTGAACAATAATGGTACCTTTCATAATAGGATATGTGTTGAAATTGGACATTTATCTCCTCATAGGAACATAGGCCTCAGGAGAGCGTCTCTGGGTGTTCCACACCCTGTGTGAGAAATCCGGGCGATGGCTACAGCTGCAGTTTAGGACAGTTTCCCACCCATTGTAATGTGGGTGCATTTAAGCAGCTTGTCTACAGATGGGCTGCATTTATGTTTCTTTGGGGACCTTCTTGCTTAGTCCCAGGGGCCAGTTTTCTGGGACATTGAACAGTCTTGCCTTCCCTTAAAAAGGGGGATGGCTGAAAAGTCCCCTTGTTCTGTTTTCCAGCTTGGAGAATTTTGGAGATACAAAAATGAGGGGTACTCAACAAAAAGTGAAGAACCCCTCAACTGTAAATTTTGTTTCTATACAGCTGAACAGACACATGCCAGTAGCAATTTCTTTCTTTTTTTAAATATCTTTATTATGAATAAGTATATACATTGTATGAGCCAATCTTGTGACTGTGTCCCTGTTTCCCTCCTCTCTGTCCCCTATCCACTGGGGTCCTTCCTCGGTGAACATACTGGATCTGTCAATAGGATAGGGGGATATGAACTGCACCAAAGGTAGTCAAGTTTTTGTTCTCTTTTTTTTCTTCCCCCTGTGTACTGTTGCTAAGGGGGGCTATGTCTCTGGATATTCTCCTCCACCATGGCTCTTATATTCTTTCCACCCCCTCTTCTGTTCAGTTCCCTGAGTCATGGAGGGTGAGTTATAAGTCTGATTTATTGTTGAGATCTTAAGTATCTCTGGATCTTTGCCCTGGGTTGTGTTGGGTATAGTTGGTGTCTGTCTCCATTGACCTTTCATGGGTTATCAGACTTGCTGTGGTGATTGGTCTCCTGTTTGCCTCGTCACTTGTAGGTTTCATTTGGGCCCTGTGTGAAGGCTATGTGTGGTTTGTCTCCTGCCAGGATGTCAGCCATCATCCAATGTCTTGTTGGTGGAATTGGGTTGTCCCTGGCTCTCTCAATGCCTTCTGAAAAATACAAACAGAATCTCCATCAGAGAGTCAAATCAATATAGGTTAACTGAGACAACAATGCTATTTTGGCTAGCTCCTAATGGGTGTAGCCTCTCTGTAGCTCTCTGGTAATGGAAATTTTCCCTAGGAGCCCGAGGTCTTGGTCACCATAGGATTTTGCTGTGGATCTCAGTTCCAGTTAAGGGTTCCTTGTCACTGAGTTGATCTCTTAGCTAATCAGTAAGCCATTGATTACCCTCCTCAGTTTAGTGCTGCTATTACACAGATTAGCATTTCTTAACTTGCTGGTTTCTTCCATACAGCCGTGTGTTCAGTATTCTTATGACAACTGTCTATATTATATATCAGTGGTCTCTGCTTTCTCTAAATATCATTGACCAATTTCCTCTGGCAGCTCATGTAACACCTTCCAGTGCTATACATGCTACCATCTGGGAACTGGTTTCCATTCTGGATCTAGCAGGATCTCTTGGTGTTGTTTGATGACACTTTGTGATTTCTTCAGCAACAGGGTCTTACCTTAGGCCTGGGGCAGGTATTCAAGTGCTTTGACAGGAGTCTGTCACATTTAGGGGACATCGTGGGTCTCTTTGATCAACAGCTCAGTGTGGGAGGGACCAATGACTGGAAGATGCAGGCCTGAGCAATTATTTTTGAGGTTGGGCTTTCTCTCATTCTGTTCATGGCCCCTTTTACCTCATGGTGCCATCAGCTTCCTCAGAAATTTACTGTATAAAAGCAAGGGTTTTATGGTGTCAATTCATTATTAGTTTAGTTTACTGTGTGAGTTCCCCCTCACCCTCCCATCCCCCCAATTCTTTCTATTCCCTTTTACAATCTGTTTGTTCACCTGCAGATTTTCTTAATGTTCTGGTTTAACATGGTTACGACCCACATAGGAGGGAAAATATGCAGCGCTTGGATTTCTGCTCTTGTGTGTGGTCACTAAGAACGATCTGTTCCAAGTCTGTCCATTTTCTTTAAATTTCATTATGTCATTTTTTCCTTTGGAACATTTCATTTTTCCTATGACTTTGGATATCCAAAGCCTTTTGCCATTCCAAATAATTTTGGAGATTATTTTTTCCATGTCAGCAAAGAATGAAGTTCTTATTTTTTATTGGTATTGCATTGAATCTGTATATAGCTTTTAGAAGTATTGCCATTTTCACGATATTAATTCTACCTATCCAGGAGCATGGGAGATCTTTTCATCTTTTCATGTCATCCTCAATTTCCTTCTTGAGCATTTTTATGTTTTCATTATACAAGTCTCTCACTTCCTTGGTTTGTGTTTTTCCAAGGTATTTGATTTTGTTTGTGGCTTGTGAAAATGGAACTCTTTCACTGATTGCTTATTCTCTATGCATGCCATTTGCATACAGGAAGGCTACTGATTTTTGTGTGTTAACTTTGTATCCTGACACTTTGCTGAAGGAGTTTGTCACCTTCAGGAGTTTACTGATAGTATTCTTTGAGTCTGTTACGTATAGGATCATGTCATCTGTGAAAAGGGATAGTTTCACTTCTTCCTTTCCAATATGCATCCCTTTTATGCCTTTCTCTTGTCTTATTGCATTGGCTAGAACTTCAAGGACTATATTGAAGAGCATTGGTAAAAGTAGGCACCCCTGACTTGTTCCCAAATTTAGTGGGAACTCCTTCAGTCTTTCCCCATTGAGTATTATTTGGGCTTTACGAGTTTGTATATGGCCTTAATTATGTTGAGGTATAGGCCCTTTATTCCAAGTCTTTCAAGTGTTTTTATCATTAAGTGGTGTTGGATTTTGTCAAAGGCTTTCTCTGCATTGATTGAGATGACCATGTGGTTTTTGTGGTTGAGTTTATTAATGTGATGGATTATGTTGGTTGATTTCTGTATGTTGAGCCAACCCTGCATCATTGGGATGAAGCCTACCTGGTCTAGGTGGATAATATTTTTAATATGTTGTTGAATTTGGTTTGCAAGAATTTTATTCAGAATTTTTGCATCTATGTTCATCGGGGATATAGTTCTATAGTTTTCCTTTCTAGTCTTTGTCCAGTTTTTGGTATTAGAGTGATGCAAGCTTCATAGAAGGCGTTTTGAAGTATTCTGTGTTTTCTGATTACTCCAAAAAGCTTCAAAAAGAGTGGTTTGAGTTCTGTGATGAAGGTTTGGTAGAATTCAGCTGAAAATCTATCAGGACCTGGACTAATCCTTCTGGGGAGGTTTTTGGTTACATTATACATTTCAATTGATGTAATAGGTTTATTTAGGAGATTTATCTTCTCTGGGTTTAATTTTGGTAGGTGGTAGGTGTCCAAGAATTCATCCATTTATTAAAGATTCTCCAATTTTCTAGAATAGAGATTTTGGAAGTATATCCTGATGATTCTTCCAATTTCAATGGTATCCATTGTGATCTCTCCCTTTTCATTTCTGATTTTGTTGATTTGGGACTTCAGTTTTTTTTTCTGTTTGGAAGAGAGGGAGGGCTCTGGCAGCCTGAGAATGACAAAGCCCACAGAACCATCCATTGTGGAAAGGGATCTGCCTATGTGGAGCTGCTCTGGGCACAGTTTATAGGCTCTGAGGTCTCCATGAGACCTGGGCTTAGTGAAGGAAGGAAGCTCCCCTGAAAGCAGTGCTGAAGCTGCCCCTAAGTCCAGAGAGCAAGCTTACTTAGGTTCAGACTTCAAAGTTCTAGTTTTTATTACATTTTAATGATCAGAATCATATTTTATTCATGTAGCTCAAGCTGAGCCCCTGGAGTCAGTAAAACACAGGGCTGCCATTTCACGGTCATACCAGTTCATGAAAAAGTTTAAAATAAGAGGAAAATTCTGGAATTGCACATCATCATTAAGGCTAAAAAAGGACTGGCTGAATACTGACAATAAAATATCCCAGGATATAGACTTCCATGGTTTGTGTTGAACATATGAATTAGTCACATCTCATTTGCTACAGAACTTGTCATTAGCTTGTATACCTGAACTTTTATGATGGACCTCCAGGAGAAATACAATTCTCCTTGGGATTTCTCACCAACTTGTAAAGTTCTAGAACATTCTATTTTGTGCTTTACATTTTGCCTTTGGGAAGAGAGAAGATGTGTCGAGATGGCATGGGAGGCAGAGAGAGAGAGAAAGAGAGAGGAGCTCATTGGGTTGTGATCTATTTCTACATATGACATAGAAAAGATTGAGTGAGGCTGTAATTCATTTTATAGGAAAGAATGAAGAATTGAATTTTCCCTAATGCTAGATGCAAGTAATGATAGGGGGTGATTAACTTTTATGTTTCTGAAGCATTATCACATGAAAGTCGTTTTCAAAGAAGCAGCAAGTAATCCTAGTGATTTAGTTTGTTTGAGGCACTTTCAAAGTGACCTCTATATTTGGGGAGAGATTAGGACACCACCAGTTGGTGGGAGGTGACACTCAGATGTGTAATTATTGGCATTCAGTTTAAAAAGATTTATCTGTAAATCCACTTCTGGCCAAAACACAAAGCCCAGAGCTGTGTGGCCAATGCTGACTCCTTCTCGTTCACTTTTGCAGCTGTCCTTGAAGATCAAAGGACATCTCTGGAAGGAGAGCGCTGTTTAGTGCTACTCAACATCAATTCAGCATCGTTGGTTTTTGCATGATCTTCCTTAATTCAGGGTCACATTCCTGTGTATTTAGCAGGTTCCTTGTAATTATGGAGTGAATAATGAATGAATAGAAGCAAAGGGAACATAAACAAAATACCTCCTAATTAGCAGATAATCCAAAAGCCATTTTCTTGGTTGTTGCAAAGCATATATGAGTGTCTTTTTTCTGCTGTAGATTTACTTCCTTAATTACATTTTGTTTGGGTTAATATTAAAATTCATGTTTTCAGGACTTTTACACTAATTATATGAATGCACAAACCTAGAGGATATTGAATAACAAGGAAACATCAGGAGTAGACTAAAAATGTTCCAATGACAATTCTTAAGTGGATAATCTACTCAGTTGATTTTTCTAAATGACAGAGAAAGGTTATATACATATTTCACTAACTCCTAGTCCCAGTGAAAATTGGGGCTTTTTAGAAGTGACCTCCTATCTACCACTTGCACATTACCAATGCTTTGCTTGATAAAGAAAACTTAAAACTATTTTTGTAGACTTCCTGATTCTTGAAACACTGCAGTTCATCAATTTAAGATGTCAGAAGTCTCATTCATCAGTTTGTTTTCTTGTTTTTGAAAGAAATATAAACAGGTATACATGGGAATTAAAGAAGATAACCTACATAGAGAGGTTTGGTCCTTAGGCTCCCTATAGACAACCAACACTCCTGATACCTTCATGATTCTTATTGATACATGCTCTGTGGAGTCCATTAGTATTGACTTCGGCTTTCTTGTGAGCATGTCTGGGATACACTCATTGACACCATCAACACTAAGTTGTCCACTACCTTCACCACTGATGAACACTATATACTTTTTAGCATGGTAAATGAGTTCCTTTTATTAGGTAACTTTATATAATTAATCAAAAATTTCTATCCACCAGTTGAATCTTCTGATTGATATTGCATAATCAGTGCTCTAATAAAGCAATATTCTTTCAGATGTTAGAAAATTTAATGTATATTTTCTTTTATGCATGAAAAGCCATGATTCATAATAGGTGAAAATATATAATTTTGGGAGACAAGGTCTCATGTGGCCAATGCTACTTTTCCATTTTTCTGGAGCAGAATATAGGGCAGAAAAAGGTATAGTAATGAGCAGTGTAGCAACTTTATTTCAGATGAAAGACCAAAGCCCTGAAGGGTCATGCCCTTCCTAGTATCAGAGGCAGATTGGACTAAGATATAATCTTCTTTTACAGAGTTCCATACTTCCCCTATATGTACCAGATGCATGCCAACTGAAAGGTGATGTTGGAGCATCTTATTCTGAAGGTGGAGAGCTGCAGTCCTTTGCACATAATGAAGGTAACAGCCAGTGACTCAGTAGTTCATGTGTGTCAGTCTCAGCATTAAGTGTTTTGCAGGTATAAATATTCATGGCAGCTTTATAAAGTAGAGGGTTTTATTATACTTGTGTTATGGTTAGGAAAGTAGGGCTCAGAGGTTTTGAGAACAAGGTTCTCAACTATGATTCAGGATTCAAAATGAGGTAGACATAACTCTGGATTAATCCAGGTCCTCTTCCTTGACCACTCCACTGAACTACCTCCCAATGCCTTATCCCTGCATAAAGCGCAGAAGGCAGTTTGGCTTGTATGACCATTTGTATTAGTCAGTTCAGGATGTTATAACCAATTACCATGAACTAGGTGGCTACAGCAACGTTAATTTCTCTCTCATAGTTATGGATTCTCTAAATTTGAGATCAGGATAATAGCATGGTTAGTCTCTCCTAACGACTTTCGTCCTGATATGCCTTTATGTGTCTTCTTGTGTACTCATGGGGTAAAAAGAATATGAGGGAGCTTGCTGGAATCCTTTTTTTACAAGAGCACTAACACTAATTGTGAGGATTCAACCCTCAAGACTTAAAAGCCAAAAACCCAATGTCCTAATAGTTAAGATTCTAACATACAGATTTTGAGGACGCACAAACATATAGCACTGTTTATCTCAAAGAAGGTAGATTATGTAGGTGAAGTCAAAACACAGATTTCAAGATGTAAAGTCAAGGGATTTTGTCAACCTCATGCTTCATCTGTATTCTTAGTCCCAACATGTTGTCTTGTATGTGACTTGAGTCTTAGCTCAATGGAGGCCCAGTGAAGACATTACTTCATTAGTGAAAATCCTTCTCTGCTCCTGCAGGTTTAACTGGCAAGTTTAATAACCATGTGAGAACCATTTGGGAAGAAGGCTGATGTTCCTTCTGCCACAGCTGCTGTGGTTTGTGGACTGGGGGGAGGGGGAGCAGGCAACCTCTGGATGGCAGCAAGCCAGTGGGCCTGAGTACCCACAGGAGTGTTGCAGAGAACACCCCCTGGAGAGCGCCACTGTGGACGGCTCTCCGTGTTAGTGTACAGCTCCGGGAGTATGGCAGAGAACACCCACTGGAGAGCGTTGCTGTGGATGGCTCTCCGTGTTTCATTGTTTAGCTCATTACTCCAGAGAGTGATGGACAAAGTTATCCGGGAGAATGTGGTGGAAAGCGTTCTCTTTTATTGTATCAATACAGTTGGTTACATAGAGAAAAAAAGGAGAAGCAGGGACAGAAATGGGCAAAGGGGGTTGGTAGTGGTCAGCAACCAGCAAATGCCTGCTTTGCATAGATTAGCCCCAAGTGGACGTGACCCCATTGGATGACAGGGAAATCAGCAAAGGAACTGTTACCTTTAGACTCTATTGTCCAGTCATAGTGGGGGTGAGAACATGGGTTCTCTGCCAGAGGGCCTCAGAGGTCTAGGGTCAATGGAAGGAGTTTCTGTGAAGCGCCTTCTGCATCTCCAGGAAGCTCAGAAATGAGCAAATCTTAGACTTTATCAGGGTTTCAGCAGGCCTCTACTTCTTTTAAGCCCTCCGTGTTCCTTTTAGCAGTATCCCACAGAAGGCAAGACCTTAGAAGCATCCATCGTGTAATAACAAGCCCAAGCCTTTGCATCTCTTTATTGAGGGTAGTCCCTTTTGCATTTTTCATTTGAGTGATTTTAAAATTGAAATTGCTTACCTATTGAGCTCATAAATATACAGCTATTTTTAATAAATATTATTATTCATTTATTTATTTGCAAGCAGAGAAAGAGAAAGAAAGAGAAAAAGAATGGTTATACCAGAGCCCCTTGCCACTGCAAACAAACTCCAGATGCATGCACCAATTTGCACATCTGGTTTATGTGGGTTCTAGGTAATCAAGCCCGGGCTATCAGGATTTGCAAGCAAGTGCCTTCAACTGCTGAGCCATCTCTCAAGTCTATTTATTTGTTGATTGCATTATAATTTTATTCATTTTATACATAAAATTATTACAGGTTTATTTTTGTTTGTTTGTTTGTTTTATCCAGGTAGGGTCTAACTCTAGCCCAGGCTGACCTGAAATTCACTCTGTATTCTCAGGGTGGCCTCAAACTCACAGAGATCCTCCTACCTATGCCTTCCAAGTGCTGAGGTTAAAGGCATGCACCCCTATGCCTATCTTATTACAATTTTATGTAGTAAAAGAAATAATACTTTTTGCTTTGGGTATACTTGAAGATGACAAAAATTATACCCTATCACTAGAATATATTTATATTCATTTATGTTTCTTTTATTATTCATATAATGTCTTGTTATAAATTTAAAACTTTAATCGAATTGGAATTGTTTTTAGTGCTCTGTATAAAATAAGAATACTATTTCCCTCCCCAAATTACTAGTTTTAAATGGTCTCCATTTAGTGAATAATCTACCTTTTTTTCCATTCATTTGAAATAGTTACATCTTTACACATGCAACTTCTATTCTCTTGCTTCAATATATTTTTGAATAACTATTGGTTTTTACAATATATATTTTATGTTTATTTGACACATAATTATACATATAGTATGGTATTTGAATGTATAATGATCAGATCAGGCTAATAGGCATATCTTTTAACATGAAACATTTGGAATACTTCCCATCAGCTGTTTTGAAATATACAATTAAATATTGTCAACAGTATTAGACTTGTTTTAATTATTACTGTATACATAACTTACATGCTGTTGCGGTCAGCTTTCATGTTGCTGTGCAGAAAGAAACCCAAACAAAAGCGGCTTGTGGAGGAATAGGTTTATTTGGCTTATGGACTCGAGGGGAGACTCCATCCTGGCAGGGAAAACAATGGCATGAGCAGAGGGGTGGACATCACCTCTGCCACAGCACTGGAAATAGTGGCAGGAAGGTGTGCCAAATACTGGCAAGGGGAAGCTGGCTTATAACCCCATAAGCCTGCCCCCAACAACACAGCTCCATCAAGGTTGTAAAATCCAAACTGCCATCAGCTGAGAATCAATTACCCAAAACACATTCATTTGTTTGTGGGGGACAACTGGATCAAACCATGACACATGCATACACACACACATACACAAATAGAATATTGAACGAGCTAGTTTCCTGGCCCTTAGTAAATTACAAGAAACCAGAGGGAGGATGAGTAAAGCGACTGATTAGCCTGACAGTAAGGTGAAAGACAGAAAACACTTTATGGTAGTCTTAAAACTCACAGCAATTTGGGATGACTTAGTGTCAGTCAAACTTCTTTAAAGATCTCCAAACCTTTGATACTTTCAAGAAATGTTAGGTTTTCATAAAGAATTCAGGCTATAAAACTAAACACACATACACTCAGAATCAGAGTCTGTCCCTTGAACTGAACTGGGTCATGGGGAAGGATGAAGAAAGCCTGGACAAAAGACTTCTGCAAGCTGGATGCTATAGAGGAAATTTCAGTCCCAATTTACAAGCTGTGTGAAATATAGAAAAAATAAGAAACATCAATTTAAATCAGCTTATGAAGTAGTTGAGTCAATTACTGGGAAATATATCTTCCTTTGGAGAACTGCTTGTGCTAACACTCAAACTTTGATCATTCTATAGCATGCATGACTCTAAATGATTATTTTAACTTGAGGGTCCATGGGGACAGCTCAATGTGTCTATAACAATGGATTCTGGAGATTTGAACTTGGGCAGGCTCAGGCTACTTCGGGCTTGAATATGTGCTCAGAAAGTTCACTTAACTGCTGAGCAGTAACAGCTGGGAGGTCATGAATATAATGACCATTTTATGTCCAAAAGACAGTGCTCCAAACCATTCCTCCTCCCTTCTTGTGGCTCTTACTTTTTTTCCTCCCTCTCTTCTGGAATGTTCCCTGAGTCTTGGTGGGTGTCATTGAGATGTCTTATTCAGCCCAGGCACTCAACAGCCACTTACTTTACTGTAAGCATTTTGATGAATCCTGAGTCTCCCCAGTAGTCACCACCTTCTGCAAGAAGAAGCTTCTCTGACCAAAGGTGAGAGAATTACTGCTGTATGGGCATAAACAAAAATATTAAGAGGGCAATTTGATGAGCATAATATGCTCATTTAGCCAAACAACAGCAGTAGCTTCCCCTGTAGGGTCTATGTCCTTCCCAGCCATTGACTTTTGACTAAGTTTTTAGCACTGTACATGAATTCTCTTCCATGGAGCTATAAGTAAAATCAGAGAGTAGTTGTTTAGCCCCCAGTCACGCCACTATTGTACCCATAAGCACATCTTTCCTGGCTGGTCTGTTGTGTGGCTCAGACATCACTGCTGGTTAAAGCTGTTGAAGACTTTTCTCCCGTAATGCAGTACATTCCAGCCTTGTGACAGTTAGCCAGCAGAGAGGAGACTCCTGGTTTGGTCCCAGCATGAATTATCAGTGTCTTTCAACTGAAGCGTGTGGTATCTTCAGCAATAAGGTCTTATCATTTAGTTCTGCTGAGCAACCAAGAGCATTGACAATGGTCTGTATTGTTCTGGGGGCCTCAGAGGCCTCTCTGACCAACAACTTACTGGGAGGCATCCCATCCCTGGCACTGGGATTTTCCTATAACAGCCTATGACTTCTTGGAACAGTAAGCTAAATGCCTTTTATATGCATTTAGTTGTTGCATTAAAAAACCACTGACCATAGGGAGAAAATTGATAACTTAAACTTCAAAAATTTCAAGTTTTTCTCCTTAAAGCACTCACAAAATTAGCCATAGCAGTGGAAGACTAATATGTTTAGTCTCAAAATGATACTTTCAATAAACTTCATCAATGTTATGTACCTAAAATTTGTAAGAATTGCTTTTAAAATGATACAATAAAATAACCTAAGTTAGAAAGTGCAAAAGTCTTAAATATTCATTTTATAAAAGAAGTATAAGAATAAGCAGCACCTAAGATGTACTCAGCATTTTAGTTATCAGGAAAAGGCAACTACAGCACCCAGGAGATACAATAAAGGGCTACCATTAAAACCCTTAGAAAGGAAATCATAGGAAAAGGAAATGTTGACCTGAAGGAATAAACTCTGAGCTTCCATTGTACTACACGATGAGCTCAGCTAACAATAAAGTATGTCTCAAGATTGCTAAAAGAACAGATTTTTAACATTTTACCATATATATGGTGTGGTATGTATGACGTGATGGAAATATTAGCTTGATTTAACCTTCCTATTCTATATATATATATATATATATATATATATATATATATATATATATATATATATAAAACAAATTAGCAATCAAATCCCATAAACATGCAATTGTTTGTCATTTATAAATTAGAATAAGTACATAGCTTAAAAACATGAGATTTTTGGGAAGGATGTAGAGAAGCACATTAACAATAACCTTGAGAAATTATGACAATAGTTTATTAAGTTGAACATATATCTGCCTTTGGATAGTGATTCCATTGTCTGACATTTATCAGAGATATGAAAACAATGCCCAAACCACACATATCAAAAATATGCATAGCCGTTTTGTTAACAATAGAAACCGCCCAAGTGGGTATCAACCTGTGCATTTGTAAACCATTTGCGGTGTATTCATACAAAGAAATACTACTCAGCAAAGAAAGAAACACATTATTTACACAGGCATAGTAACATTTTGCTGACTGAGAGTTTCCTGGCCAAAACACATTAATAGTATGAATTGACTTATATAGATTGTAAAGGTAGAGAAAAATAAGCTGTCACATTAGAAAATCTAATGAGTGGTTACTTCTGTAGTGAGGTAGAGATGACTGAGGAGATAGATGATAGGAAGGAATTTTCTGAAGTGACAATGTTCTCTGGCTTGGGTATTGTTACGTGGGCTATTTCAAGTGGCACAGACATTCTCCAATAATTCCATTCCTCCAGTCATTCAGACCAAGAGTCTTAGGGTCATACTTCCTCAAACCCTGACCCAACCCTACCATTACGTCTACCTTAACAGTAGACAGAGAGTCCAACTGCCTCTCCTGACTCTATCTATTCTAGACCTGGATGACTTTATGACCCCTGTCCCTGCTTTCTCCCAGAGTCTATTTTCAACAACTGGAGGTTTAAATAACCTTTTAATAATTTTTGATAATGTAAGTCAAATCTGTTGAAATCAATTCAGGGACTTTCCCTGTGAAGAGGAAAAGCCAAGGTCCTTAGAGTGTCCTTCCTACCCTACCTTCCCCGCTCACTCAGAAGTGCTCTTTGATCTCCCTTCACAGGCTTTATAGCTAGAGTCCTCTCTGTCTGGAATGTGCTTTCCATAATTCTACATTCCTCCATCCCTCATTTATTTCATGAGTTTGTAGTGACACTTTACTATTTGTACTTGAGTTCCATCTCATGAATGGTCCATTAGCAAGGTGATCACTCTCTAGGAGACCAAGATGGGGTGTGCCACCTGATACACATTGTCGTAGTCAGCCACACATCACTGGGATGAATCTCCAAACCAGGCACAATTTTGGGGAGGAAAGTATTTATTATTGAACTAACAGATCCAGGAGAAGTTAAGGAAAAGGCTGGCCCCGCTTTCACAGATCCAAGCAGAGACAGCACCTCCAGAAGCCAGCAAGCACACTCCAATCTAGCAAACAAGAGGAACTCCAGGCTTTAGCTCAGGCTGCTTTTTGCATATGTATAGCTAGAATTCCAGACCCACCCCAGAAACACCTTAGGGCTGAACCCTAGGATCTGGCCAAGGTGACACACCTCCTCCAGCCAGAACTGGCTGGAGACAATTTACAATTATAATAAACTTTTGAATCTATTGGAGGACATTATTCAAATTACCACACACATTAAGAAAGTTAAAAAAGAAAAATACAAAGCAGACGAAATTGATACTCATAGCTCCTGAGAAGTTAGGAGGCTGACTGGAAGTTTGCATGGGACAAAAATGAGAGGGGGAGAGAGAGAGGAGAGAGAGAGGGAGGGGCATAGACCTATGAGCAATACTTAATTATTACTCTTTTGCTTTCCCTTATGGGATGTGGATCACTCAGCTTAAAGAAAACATGTGTCAAGGGCAAATGTGTTTATGTGGCTCTGCTATTGATCATGTTTTCATCTGTGGCAGCAGCTGTGATGTATATTGGCCTGTAGACCAATGGGAGCAGAAATAAGTAGGTGAGCGTGCAAACAATCACACATGGAGTGGGGGTTTTACCAGGCCAGAGATGACTGGAAATGAACAGGTTTCAAAGAACTTACGTTCTGCCTAAAATTGGATCGAGAGCAGCAATTAATAGTAAGCAAATTTATGACAGCCATCAAACATTGCCTTTCTTATGACAGTTTGCCTGACTTATTTAAAAGTAATGTTCCCTCCATTCTTATCATCTTTCATTATTTTTTACTTTCGTTAACTTACATGAGCCTTTTTTTTTTTTTGGCTTATTATCTGAACTGAAGTTCCTACTATAATGTAAGCTTGACAAGAACAAGAATTTTCTTTAGTTTTGTGTATTATCATTCACTCATCATGTAGAACAATTCCTGGCACACAGTAGGCACACAATGCATTTTTATTATGTGAGGAAACTCATTCCTTCCCTATAGGGCTTGAACGGCAATTGGGGGATATAAAAATAAAAGCCAAGACTGAAACAAATTTGAGTAGTATTTTTGAGACCCTTAGGTAAAGATCACTGTCAAATTTGAGTTTAATTTTTGAAAACATACAAGAAGTGAAAATTCAGAGATGTAAGTGAATGTACAGTATTTTTTCCACAGAGTCCCTAGAACTTATTTCCAAGAACAGACTTGATCTCACCTCATGTGATTAAAACAAACATAAGGGACAAAATTTCAAAATATTTTCAACTAACAAAAATTAAAAATCTGAGTTTTAATACAAGGGGGCTTTCTTTCTATACTTATAAAATATATATTTCCAAGAAAGACTACAAGTAAGAGCACTTTCAATAAGACTGTTCAGGTCCTCATACAAAAACTCTGTTCTGTTAGGATTTTGTATATGCCTTCTCATTTCACCATCATAACACTCTGAGGTAGACTTTGGCACTATCGTTATCTACACTTGTTAGTTGGTGGATTGAAACTTCAGCAGGTTAAGTAAGTGATTGCCAGAGATCATCAGCTCTGTCCATACATTTCCTCAAGAGCATTACTTTGAAAGTGAACCTTTGACTGAATTTCTCAGGCTGAGTAACACACAAGAACCTCTTCAAAAGTCCTGCTTCAAGTTAGAATATGGCTGATCTTATATTGATAAGAGCAATTAGAAAATATCTAGTCTTGTTCAACAGATGTTGGCCATTCTTTACTTGAGAAAATGCTGCGAAGAGGGACTTTAGGATCTTCTCACTACCATCGTATTAATCCAGAAGGCTATTCATCTTGGCACTGTGAAACCAATAGAAAGATTAATTTTCATTCATAATTCTCCAGAATGCATGGTCTAGAATGGACAGATGGATGAGTTTCAAAGATATGGTTCAAGACTAGCTGTGTTACCTTTAGGATTTATGATTTAAAAAAAAAAAAAGATCCCAGGGGGATGGAGAGATGGCTCATAAATTTTACAAAGCCAGCTGGTAAGAGTTGGATCCTCTCAGGCATCCACTTAAAGCCAGATGCAAAGTGGCCCTGCCTTTGTGATGCCAATATGGCCCTGCAGTGGGAGGCAGAACCCAACAATCCAAAGCTCTCCAGGCAGCTAGTCAGGCATTCACTTGCAGTGGCAAAAGACCCTGTCTCCAAGAATGTGAAGACAAGCACAGATTTTTGAGGCTGTCCTCTCACCTCCATATGTGTTATCACACACACACACACACACACACACACACACACACACACACACACACACACACACACACATACACACAGGTGAAGAGAAATAAATAAGTAAATAAATCAACCAGAACCATCTCCAGGAGCAAGCATGAGGCCCTGAGTTTGGTTCTCAGACTTCACCTAAAAGAGCCAGACATTGTGGTGTGCTTGTAATCCCAGTGCTGGAGATGTGGAGACAGATGGATCCCCAAGGACTGCTGGCCACTCTAGCCGACATGGAAAGCCCCAGGCCAGTGAGTGGATCTGTCTCAAAATAAGGGCGATGTGTTCCTGAGGAACAATAGCCTGACCTGTCCTTTGATCTCCATACTCACACACACATATGTGCATTTGTGCTTTCACATACACATGCACACACAAGAACATGTATGCACACACACACTATTAATAGTACCATGTTTAATGTTTGAAGTCTTGCAGTACTTTGCCCAAGGATATAAACAAGCCTCTGTTCAGAATCTGCAAATCCCCTGCTTCTACCTGACAAGGACGGAAGCATCTTGAGAGAATTCATTGACTTCTACTGGTCTCCAGTGTCTTCCCAAAGTCCCAGAAATGGGCTTAGGCTTATTCTCCCAAGAGCCTAGTTCCAGGAAGGGCAATGATGTTTAAACCTTCTCCATCCATTTTCTCCTTTCCACTCCTCCTCCCTCCAAAGTCTATTGATTGGTGAACTTGGTTTCCATGATAGGATACTGCTTTTCTTAGGCTTCCTTCATGTCACTGGTTCTGGTTTGGTCTGTATGTTTTCAGACTGGAGAGATTGCTCAGTGGTTACGGTGCTTGCCTGCAAAACCAAACAATCCAGGTTCAATTTCCCAGAACCCACATAAAGCCAGATGCATAATGTGGTGCCTATATCTGGAGTTTGTTTGCAGTGGTGAGAGGCCTTGGCATGTCCGTTCTCTGCCCCTCTCTCCCTTGCAAATTAATAAATAAAAATAAACATAATATTCTTGCTATTCATCTGTAGTTGGCCCCACCAAGTGCGTATGGCTCCAGAATAAGGCAGCCACATGTTCATCAACACAGTTGTGGGACCTGATCCACACAGCACAGGCTCATTGGAGCCACGCAAGGGGCCTGACTGCATTGATGGTGTGCTGTGGAAAGTGAATCAGAAGCTTGATGGGAGACTTGGTTTCAGAGAGGAGGATTTCCTATTTGATGAAATAGGCAAAACCATTGCAAATTTTCATACAAGGGAGTGAATGAAAGGATGAAAGCAATCATTTAAAAAGATTAGTCTTGCTCTTAAGGTATGTCAGATGAATTTGAGGCAGAGAGACTGAGTTTAGCAAGGTTTTACAGCAACAAAGAAATCAAACTTCATAGATCAGGTTTATGGGAAGAAACAGAAAAAGGCAAAAACAAAGAAAATTTTTAAAAGGAGAACAAATATGAGATAGTAATTTGCAGAAAATTTATATGCTGAAGAGCTGGGGAAAATAAAGATATGTTGTTGGAAATACAAATGTTCTCCAATTCATATTTGTTTGCTACCAGATGAACTACACATTTAAATTTTTACGTGAGTTTTTAAAAACTCAAACATGCTATATATACTCAAAGTCAAGAGTGTTCAAGAACAAGTTAATAAGAGAAAAAAACTTTAAGAACTGGGCTAGAGAGATGGCTCAGCGGTTAGGGCACTTGCCTCCAGTGACTAAGGCCCCGGGTTCAATTCCCCAGGATCCACATAAGCCAGACCCACAAGGTGGTGGCCCTGGTGTGCTCTCTCTCTCTCTCTCTCTCTCTCTCTCTCTCTCTCTCTCTCTCTCTCTCTCTCTCTCCTTGAAAATAAATAAAATATTTAAAAAAACTTTAAGAACTATAAAGGGAAAAATAAACTTTAAGAATTAAAGATGGACAATGATTTTTTAAAAAAAAAAATCTATTCCAACAAAAATAGTTGTGAGATGATGTGCTTGACCCAGACTGCCTAGGAATAATATATGGTGGGCTATTAACAGTGAATGTTAATGGATTTATTTGTGATTCTGGCTTAGAGAGAGCATGAATTGGTATGCCTTGTTTGGTTTCTTGAAAGAGCAAAATTTGTTTGGCTAAAGAACAATAAGTGTATTATAGATGAAGTAGCTGTTTTGAAGTCAGACAGAACTAGACATAAAGTTCATTTCTGTTATTTAACAGCTATGCGATTTACACAATCATTTCACCTGTGAGGTGGTGGGGTTTTTTTTTCTTTGCAAAATAGAGATAATAGTGCATAATTTGTGAGATTGTTTGCAATAATTAAATGAGTTAATGTGGCTTAATGACAGATGCATGGAAGACACTCAGCAGATACTAACTCTGTTCTGTGATAAGTTTCAAAAAAGGTTCATTTGCATACCAAGTACTAGAAAGGCTATCTTGATGAAACCTTAAGGAAATAGTGTAGGGTTTATTTGGCTTCAGGAAAATGTGTGCATAGCCAATGCTATCTAACTCTTATCAAGTTCCTATAGGGCAATGATTCCATTAGACAAAGACAAAGAAAGGATGCAAAAATCCATTCTCTACTCTTAAAGTGAGAAACCAATCAAGGAAGTTCAAGCAAAGGAATAAATTATAATTCTAGCTTAAGTTTTGGAAGATTTATTTCCATTTGGAAGGGAAGTTATTGTATAGTGTCTAGATAGAAGGGTCACCAGTAGAAAGATAAAGTAGGGACCAAATCATAGTAATGAAGCAGTAAATCCAGGGCTGTTGAGTAAGGCAGAAACAACATAGAAAAGTCAACAAAAGTCATAGATCTAACTTGGTTTGGGAGAGCAGACATTACTGTGGGCATAGCAAACCCAGGCACAATGTGACTGATTAGGTCTTTTGTAACATAAGAAATGCTGATTTAGTATTCAAGAGATTATTTTTAAGAAATTTAATCTAAGTTTGTTGGAAAACAAGGACAAATGATTAATAATCAAGCTAAAGGATGAAAAAAGAGACAAAGCAAGTTTGCATAAAGGAAGAAAAATGGGGCAGAAACTTATTTAAGGAAACTAGGCTAAATTATGACCTTCAAACTTCCACAAGTAGCTCTAAATAAGAATAGCAATTAGTGAGGTAATGGCCTGTTGTTTAGTAAACCAATAAGTTTTTCTATTTGTATTTGGGGCCTGCATACCAGCATGATGATATAAAAAAAGATATGTTATTAGAATGGAGTGAGTATTATCTCAAAGCAAGGATAAGTCAAATAGGTTATAAATATGTATAAATAGTATCACTTATTTATCCATGAATCCAACTTGAGAGAAAGAGAAATGTTAAATGTCAATGGGACAGTTGTAGAACACTAGAGAGGAGAAACAGAAGCAGAGTGGGGTCACTGTGAAGTGAACTAAGAAAGATTCTTTGAAGACATTTGTTAAGAATATACTATCTCTTTTTTATTTGTTTATTTTTCATTATTAATAAGCAGAAACTCTGGTACTAGACCAACTAAACCGACTCCTCTCACCATGCACAAAATTCAACTCCAAATGGATTAAAGACCTCAACATAAGGCCTGAATCTCTGAAAATTATGGAAGAAAAAATAAGGGGAACTCTCTACGAGATAGGAATAGGGAAAAACTTCTTGAACAAACCTCCGGTAGCCCAGGAATTGCAACAATCACTTAACCAATGGGATCTCATCAAACTAAAAAGCTCCGTACAGACAAGCATACCATACTCAGAGGCAATCTCACCACCAGACTGGTGAGATAGTCTTCACTAGCTATAACACAGACAGAGGTCTAATATCTAGAACCTACAAAGAGCTCAAAAAAATTTAAGTAATAAAAAAACAAATAGCCCTCTCAAAAAATGGGGCAGTGAACGCAACAGGGAATTCACAGAGGAGGCAATTCAAATGGCCAATTCCCATTTAAGAAAATGTACAGAGTCTTTAATCATTAGGGAAATGCAAATCAAGACAACAGTGAGATTCTACCTTACTCTAGTCAGAATGGCAATCATTAAAAAATCTACCAACAATAGATATTGGTGAGGATGGGGAGGTGAAGGAACCCTATTCACTGCTGGAGGGATTGCACACTTGTACAACCACTATCAAAAGCAGTGTGGAGACTCCTGAATAGGATGGATATAGAGCTACCAATGGACCCAGCTATCCATCTACTGGGCATCTACCCTCAAGATTCCTTGCTTCAGCACAAAGACATTTGCTCAACCATGTTTATAGAGGCTCAATTCATAATATCTAAGAATTGGAATCAACCCAAATGCCCATCACTGGACGAATGGATGTCAAAGTTGTGGTACATTTACAACATGGAATTCTACTCAGAGGTAAGGAAAAATTGACATAATGAAATTGGAAGAAAAGTGGATGGACTTGGAACAGATCATACTCAGCGAACTCACACAAAAACAGAGAGACAAACACTGCATTCTCCCTCATCTGTCATTCCTAACCAGGTTAAGCTTGAATAGTAAACATACCTGACATGCAAATCAGGACACTGACAATGAGGATATTTTAAGATGATGTTTTCCCTTGACTTTGTATAGGTTGAGCAAGAAACTCATATACTGCCACAGCCTAAGCATGGTAGGTGAGAGTGAAGAAAGGCAGAGGCTGCTCTGTAGGGAGCTGAGCTATTGTGCATCTTTTTCTTCACTCTGCATTCATATTTTTCTGGGGTTCTCTTTGAATAGCCCTAATTACAGAAACGCAAGCTGAAATGAGATGATATGGAGTTAAGGGAAGTCCAGTTCTCTGTAATCTGAATAATGCTTGATATAATGCCAACTACAAAATTAAGCTAGGTCTTGGGAATCTCCTCTGCTATTCTAGATCCTTGCCTCATGCTATGGCTGTTTCATTCATTTATTATTCTTTTACTTTTTGAAAATTAGAGGATTACTCTCTAGAAACATGGTTGTGAATTTGTCCACAAATAGCATTGTGTCTGTGATAGTTTATTCCTAGTACTAAATGTGAATTTAGTATGAAGAAAATCTGAAAGAAACTATACAGTTATCCATAAATGAATTCAGTGAACATCAAATGACTGGCTGTCACTCTGCTTGGGTGATGCTGTGGGAAGAGCACCAAGCCATGGGCATACATGCCAACCTCTGGTGCTTTGACACTTTCATCCTGCCTGACATCTAGCCTAGTGGGGGGTGCGCAGGGAAACCTCTCTGAGGGAATGGAGAATTGATACTAGCATTCTGTGCCAATTCCTATCTTACAAAGTTTATAGATAACCTCATTGGAGACCAAACCGTTATGAGAACTGTTCCAAAATCATCTCTTGCATTTTTCCAGAGAAGTTTGTTAGCCAGGTCTGAAGAGGTTTCATGATGGAAGATAGACGCATGGACCTGAATTGCGCATCCTCAAGGAAGGCAAGGCAAAGATCTGCTATGAGAACCAAATACTGTATGCTGTTCAAACAGAGGAACAAAACCCACCCCCTGAAATCCAGATGTGGCTGTTGCATAATGGCGTTTTGATGTCTCACATACGCATCGTGTTTGTTCTGCCACCATAGTTAGCTATGGTCATTATACGTACAAACTCAGCAAACAAATTCTTCCCAGTGGGGAAACAAGCTTCCTTGCTATGTGGGGTAGTAGATGGCCTGTCATCAGTTACTAAAACCAATCATTATATTGGAGGACTGCTGAAATTATTTAGGAATCCCCTGTCCCCAGGCAGAGAGACCAACAGCTTTCAGCTGATCTTCACTGCTTCTGCTACAGAGTAGTAACTGTTCCCTGAAGGCAGACAGCACTTGGGTAATTTCAGAGAGGGTAAGGACCAGAATTATAGGTTGTCTGGGAAGGGTTGATAGATTAGACCTCTAGAGAGAAAAAACAAAATGAATCATGTTGAAAAGTAACTACTTCTTAAGGTCAAAGTTTAAATGTCTGTAACCAGTGTTTGCCTTACTGCTGGGATAATTAATGCTCTGGGATCTTGGATTAATTAAAAATAAAAAATTATATTCAGAACAAAAAGACTCATTAAAAAATTTTTTACCTGTGACTCATTGAAAAGATGCAGACACATACTAATGATCTATCTTTACTTTTCTAAAGTAAGTAATTTACGTTTTAATGTAAAAGGATATGATGCCATTTTTAGAATAAGAATGGTGAATCGAGTTAGAAAAATAAATTTCCATTAAGAAAAAGGAAAAAGGACAAAAGCACATTGGAATAATGCTAGGGGAGCTCTACAATGTCTTTCCTTCTCTTTGCATGCAGCTTAATTTGTACACTCTTTAAAGCTTTCATTTAAGGAGCCACAGGACACTTAGGAAGAAATTTGAGGCTTTTGATCCTACTGTCTGGGGAGCTGGTTGTAGACACCTTGCTTGAAGCAGCCCAGCAGGAATGTATGCCCTGAGCTGTCTCCAGCACACATGGGTAGCCACCTGAGTAGTGAGATAAGATTGTTTTTCTTCTCAGCAGCAAAAATGCAGGCATTGCTTAGATAACAGTCCATTTGGAAAGATATTAAATAGTTCTGCTTTTCTAAACAATAAAAACAATGCCTGACAATGAGAAGATAAAATAATTTGTTGTATCAGTAAATTATTTTTCAGTATTTTTCCAATAATACTAGTACTTGTATCTTTCCCATCTAGAGTCTGATTGTGTTATAGTGGGAAGGAGAGAGTTAGCATTGCTTATGGCAATGGAAAGCTTTGATAATTCACCTGTTTCATATATTCCATACAGAATTCTATAAGCATCAATTTCATCCTGTTTAAACTAAACATTGCTGTAGAAATGAAGTTGAAACCCATGACAAAAGATGTTAAGATTGGGGATGTAGCTCTGCTGGCGAAGTGCTTGTTTATAGCAGGCAGTGTACACTGGCTTCAACCTCCTGTCCTGCATGAACCACCTGACTGCAATCCCAGCAGTGGAGAGGTTGAGGCAGGAGGATTTGAAGTTTAAATTTATTCTTGGGTTCAGAGCACATTCAAGGCCAGCCTGGGATAATATGAGACCCTGTCTCCAAAAATTAAAAAAAATAAAAGAAAATGGAATATGTTGTTAAATTCTAGAGAAGCTCATCCACATTGGTCATTACTTTTAGGTGCTTGCCAGAAATCAGCCTAACTGAAGAATGATGAGTGACACCTTCGTGGGCAGAGAAGCTCAAACACTTCCAGCAATAGGCTTGTTCCACTGAGCTGGGCAGACTTGAAGATCCCACTGGTTTCTAGTTCCTGAGCTCTGAGTTAGTTCCCACATTGTTTGACTTCTCTTCAAGATGTGTGAGAAAGTAGGGTGACAATGAAATCTGTTCTCATTATGACTCTCAATGGTGCTGTTATCATTCCTTCTAAACCATAACATACCTGGAGGAAATGGTGTGAGCTTGGTCACAGAAAAGCAAGTTACTGCTGTGCCAACTTTGGTTTCTAAGGAGATCTCTCTGGGTCCTATGAGGAGGACCACCATCATCAGAAGGCAGATGAAATCAGAAGAAATTATGCAGATAAAACAACAACAACAACAACAACATAAACCTAAGCCAAAATACCCACTCCAAGCAAAATAAAATTTAAAAAGACCACACAACAACCCCCCCACACACAAATCTTACCTTTGCCAGCTAATTTTATGAGATATCTTTAAGGAAAAAAAGTTTAATTAAAATTTTTTTCTTTTTTATGGCTAAATTACTTAAATTGATTTTTTTTTTTTTTTTGAGGTAGGGTCTCACTCTAGCCCAGGCTGACCTGGAATTCACTATGTAGTTTCAGGGTGGCCTTGAACTCCCGGCAATCCTCCTACTTCTGCCTCCTGAGTGCTGGGATTAAAGGCGTGCACCACCACACCCTGTTTAAATTGCTTTCTTTACACCCATGAAAAGAAACTGCTATATCCATCCGGGGAGGTTTGAAGGTACAACATTCCCTATAGCCTCATGTGTTTGGAATATGTGGTTCCCAGCTAGATAGCAATTTGGGAAAGTCGTGGGCCTTTAAAAGGTGGAGCCTTGCTGATGGAGCTCTGTTGCTGGATGTAGGCTTGGTGTAATATCGCCCAGCTCCAGGCACAGTATCTACAGACCACTTCCTTCCTGCTGCTGTGGAGATGTGATGCTCCCTTGGCTGGCTGCTCTTGTTATGTGTTCTCTGATATGGGAAAACTTCCCCTTGAGACTGTAAACCACAATCAACCCTTTCCTTCCGTAAGCTTTTCCAGGTCAGTCAGGTGTTTTGTGGGAGCAACGAAAAGGTCACTGCTACCCCATCTTTAGGGATCAGGGGCTAAAGTACAATTCTTTCGGAGCTTCTATTTCCCAGTGTGGTGATGCCTCTGGGGGAGCATCCCTCACTGTCACCCAAACCCAGCTAGGGTGAAGAGCCAATGACAGCAGAGGTCTCAGTCCATCCAGGGGCTCCGTCTGCTGCTCAGCTGTATTCGGCCGGCAGAACTTGACAGCAAACTGTATTGGCTCGGTGTGTGCTTGTATTCCACGCCAAGCCTTCCTTCATCTTGTTATCAAAACCACCTTCCACGAATCTAGCAGATCTCTGGCTCAGAGAGACTTGATGGCCTTGCAAGTTGTTGGCTGGAAGCGTGCAGAGTTAAGCTCTCTAGGCTAATTCGAGCTAACTGTGCACAGATCCATTCTGTGTGTGCTGCCCGAAGCCCCATGCCAGGAATGGGATGATGCTTTAAATAAATCCTTTGATAACATGATTGATGATTAAAAAGTAATTAAAACAACTGCCCCCCGACAACCAGTGCATCAACCTCAAGGAAGCTGTCTTCTTAAAGACATAGGTTGTGTGGTAAGAACTGGCAACCACCTGGTGTTCAGAGGTTTGTGGGAAGGGGTAAGCCCTCTCCCCTCCCAGAGCACCCGATAATATCATTTGGCTGCATGTGGGTCTTTAATTATAGCGAAGCTGTTCAATGCCCCAGCAGACTCTCCGCCTGCTTCTTCCCATTAATTCTGAGGTTGTAACCCAAGTCCGGAGCTGTTTTGGCGTGACCCTGAGGTTACTTGAGTTTCCCATTTGAGTTTCAGTAAATATCTGTGATTGGTAATCACAGTGGTAATCCCACTGGAACCCTTAGAATATGGCAATTACATGAAATTTGCTTGGCTCTTTCATGCATACTCAGAAATAAGCGCACAAGGCATTTGGAATGATAATTTCCAAGATAGGTCTGTGCCCCTCAATGGCTCTGTGTTCCCTCTTTGCTTCATCAATATTCCCTTTGTCAATTTAAGCTGCACAAATGCAGGAAAGCAGTAGAAAAGGAGAATGCGTTCTCTTACGCTGCAGAGAAGAGATTCTTCTATTCTTTCCTGCTGTGATGTATCCATACACTTTCTTTGTGTATAAACGCAAATGCTGGAGGCGAGAGTTTATTGTTTGACAGTTTGGGGCTGGAAAGTACATTGATATTCTAAGTTAGGCTATGCCATAGTTTTCCAGGAGACAGACTACATTCGGAAATGAATTAAGGAGAGTGTTATGTCTGAGACTTCATTTAGAAGAGTATTCACATTTTCACCAGCTCTTAAAGAAAGGCAATACATGATCGATAATGATGTACTGTTTGGTTCCTTTAAAAACCAAGACCTCTGCAGAGGGAGTGCACAGTTTTCTGAGAAATCAATGGACATTAATTTTACAGAAACACAAGTCAAACTTATTTCAAGTGGAGAGGAATAACAATCTTCATGCACTGTCATCATGGAAGCATGTGTTTAATTATGCAGACTAATGACCATGTAGCAATTCTAAAAGATACTGTACTTTTGAATATAAATAGTACTACTAATAAACTATAAACGGATATTGTGAAGTCTGATAATTTAGCAAATAACAAAATACAAAAGAGTGGATAAAATAGGTAACAAAGTAGTGTTTAAATTTGCTTATAAAAAACTGTCAAATTTTCACTATGCAACTTAATAACCACTAGATACTTAGTAAGTCCTTTCATATCCCTGAACTTGATTGAGCATTCTCATTTATAAACTAGATATCTCAATATTTTATTCAGGTCAGGGTTAATAGCCCCATGGGGATAAATGAAATATTTGTGATAGTGTATTATAAACCATAGTTTGTTGTAAATGAAAATATTATTTTAACAATGTTTAATGTCATGTGGTAAACATTCTTTAAGGATTATAACCTTTGCTATCACTTTAAAGAGTTCAATAGAGAGTTAGTCTTAACAGTACACATTTAAGGGAAGGAGAGATGACTCAGTGGTTAAGCACTTGCCTGCAAAAGCCTAACAACCTGGGTTCAATTCCCTAGTAGCTACGTAAAGCCAGATGCACAAGGAGGTATATGCTCTGGAGTTTGTTTGCAGTGGCTGGACACCCTGGCATGTCCTCTCTCTCTCTCTCTCTCTCTCTCTCTCTCTCTCTCTCTCTCTCTCTCAGAAATAAATAAAATATTTTGAAAAGTACACATTTAAAATTTTCTTCATAAATATTAACGTCTATAATTTGGCTCTATAATCAACAGAAGGGTCACGGTGACTAATGGTCAAAACGTCTCATGGATTTAGAGAACAGAGTTAATTCAACAAGATTTTCTACCCATAAATTCCTTTTGAGATTGCATCAAAATTAAGAGCTTGTCAGTGAGTAGAAGTTGATAGATCTGGTGGACAGAATATTAACAAGAAAGATGTCTTTCTTTCTTGCCCTGCCTTACAATTGTTCTGTGATTTCTTCTAAATCTTTCTGATTCTGTTTCCTGCAAAGCTTTGCAAAGGTGGGATCCTAACAATGGAAGAGCTTTTCAGGAGTCATTCATGAAGGAGTGAATGGGGAAGAACCAGGAGGATGTGGCCTTGGCTGCATTTCTCAGGAGCCTCTGAGGAACCACTCAAGAGCCTTGGTGAGGGGTTGGGAGAGGTGAGCCTTCCAAGAGCCTTTGCAGCAGCCAGCAGGCACCCAAGAACACAAGGTGAGGGGTGCCCATTTTGTGTTGTTAAAAGTTCTCTTTCTAACCAAAAGTCAGATAAAATGTATATGATGAAAAACACCCTGAAAGTCACTTTTCTCTTTGTGTCTTTGTCATAACTCTGTGTATTTTGCTAGAAAGCTAGTTCATCACACACACACACACACACACACACACACACACACACACACACTATTTCAGTCAGAGTAGCATCTTTCCTGACAGGATCGGCAAGAAGAAAAAGTTTATATCAAAAGAAAAATGCTAACTTGATTTAAATGGCTTCGACTACTAAGATATTGCATCTCCTTCTCCATGTTATCTCCCTAATTCCCATTTCCTATAAATATCAGATTTATTCTCTGACTGTCTAGGGCCAGCAGGGTGAAACGCTGTCACCCAAAGCTGGACATTTTAATCATTTAATTATGTAAATTTCAGATAAAATATATCACAAATCATCTAGGTAAAGTAAGAGTGGTTTTTCCTCAAAGAGTTCTACCCTCTCCAAAGCTAAATGCTGGGAACAAGCTTCACTTCATTGCAAACACTGCACAGTAACTAGATTTTGCTTTCTGCTTTATTATCTGCACTATTCACCATGAATTCATAATACCCAGCACATAACTTTTAATAACAATTGGTATAAATAACAGTTATTATGTATATACTGTAGCTCTGAAAATACCTGACACCATGAGACCTGTTTAGTGTGTTGTTCCAGTGTTTCTTGAATGTATGTATGTATGCATAGGCAATTCCTTCTCTGTGCTCCTTCCACAAAGCCCCCGTCTGGAACACAATTGGGGAAATACTACCTTAGAGCAAGACATCAAAGTAGAGGTAAGAATTAAAAAATATTTTATTTATTTGAGACAGAGAGAGAGAGAGAAAGAGAGAGAGAGAGAGAGAGAGAGAGAGAGAGAGAGAGAGAGATCAGTGCCTCCAGCCACTGCAAATAACTACAGAAGCATGCACCACCTTGTGCATCTGGCTTTCTGTGGGTACTAGGCAATCGAACCTGGGTCCTTGAGCTTTGCAGGCAAGAGCCTTAATCACTGAGCCATCTCTCCAGCCTGAGGTTAGTATTTTTTTTTAACCGTTGATGCAGGTGGTGACCACATTGGTCATTCATTCATTCCTCTTCCCCCATCCCTCCTCTACCATCCTCTAGAGACTTGTGTATAGACATCTCTTGTTTAAGAGATGCTCGATTTGAAAAAGATGAGGTAATTAATGGAAGGTATCAAAGGGCCAAGAAGACAGGCCAAAGCAAGGCTTTTCCACTCACCTGCTTCAACACCTAAAGTGTTCAAGTCACAGCTGCATCTTTTTTTGGTGATTGATTCTCCCCCGTGCACCTCTTTCTACCTTTTCAGTTTTCTCCGACCCCACTGGTATGCGTCTGTTCTTTTCCTATCAGAGCTCAGGTTTCAGGTTGGTAATGGCTGTGTTTCCTTGTTCACATCCAAGCCTCTGCAAAGAGTCTTTTCATTTCCATCTCTCCAGAAGTCCCATGGGAGCATACTGTCTGTTTTCTGAGAGACCTCTGATGGCCTCGTTGATGGTTTCCCAGCCCGGAATGTATCACCCACAGGAAATTGAGAGCCTGCTGGACATGACAGTCAGAGCCTCACATAGTGGTTATTTCTATTTTGATTGAAGTTTTATGAATTCTCTGAAGTTCACTCACATTAATGCCCATTAGTACAATAATAAATTACAGAATCAAAGTAAAGTACTCTTATGAGCATCTCTCTTTCTAGCTGAGAGTTGGGAGATAAACCATGTACTAGATAGTTTTAATATATACCTCTCAAAAGATTTGGCATTTCAAAAAAAAAAACTACAAACTTATTCCTCGGGGCCATTAATCCTCATCTCAATAGAGTTCCAGACATGGTAGGCATTCATTGCACATTAATTCAATTCATATAGTCATTTAGACGGTGGCCACAGCTGCTAAGAATGGATGAAGTGGGGGCACTCTCCATTAGCTTAAGACTACAGGATAGCATTTGACATCAGTGAGAAGGAAGGCAAGGAAGGGCAATTGTGTGTGTGTGGGGGGGAAGCACCAATCCCCCGGTGTACCGTTTAGCATCCTTCTGTGGTGTGAAGATCAGACTAATGTATTTTTTATTTATTATTATATCTCTGGCAACAATTAGGATCTTTCAAGCAGTGACAGAACAATACCTTATTACTTAATCTTATATGTCTTGTAGAGTAGCATTGTGTGACATGTCTATTGGCTAGCTAGTTTTAATTGTTTATGCGACTTATAAACTAATGGAGATACAGCAAATCAAATAATGTTGCAAAATAGACTTCCTTAAGATTCATGAACAGAAAATTTTCCCTTATGATGGTGTGGTTTGGAGAGACCCCCAATGGATCCTGTGAACCATAGGAGGGTTACAAAAATGGAATGACAGACATAGACTCATCTCCACAAGCAAGTCCCCAACTGGCCAGGTAGCTATTAACCTGCTCTCTTGGTAGCACCTCAAGGAGCCTCCAGCATCAATATGAATACTTCAGAGTTGGTTAGAGTCAGTGTTCTCCATCAAAGATTTTTAACACGAAGAGAGCAATCTAACCACTGTTTTTTATTTCAGGCTCTTTTGCACATTTCTTTGTCTAAGCTGTAGCTTATTTCTTCTTGGCAGAGTTTCCATTTTGCGAGATAAATTGGTTGCTTTTTAGTGCTTTTTAGTTAGGTGGATATTCGATGACGTATCCCCTCGTGGAGCTTGTTCATAGGATTTTTGGCTAAACTTGTTCAGGCAGCTGAATTTATGATGAGAATAATGATAGTTCAGTTCTCCTGGTCCATCTTATAATTATTTATTTTAATAATCATTTATTTAGGTGATTACCTTCTGACAGAATTAGTTCTTTGAAAGCTTTTCTCTAATCTTTGTCTTGTTCTGGGAACTGATGATTTTCTGGATGATGGAGAGTGAAAACGTACCAGCAAAAGTCCAAGCTTGTCTCTTTATTTCCTCCAGAAAAGTGATATCAAAATATACAAGGCCTTCCTCCATGTCTGAGTTACTTAGTCTAACATCACATCTTGGGATATTGACAGTCAAGGTTAACTTTTATGGTCCAGAGTGGCCACAGTTACTCCTGTATAAGTTTAGGATATCAGCTGTCTCCTTACACTTTGAGACTTCAGTCCCTCCCCCACCACTCCCTCCCTCTTCTGTGTTCTCTACATTTGCCTCAGGAAGCCTTGGAACAGTTTATTAACTATACTCAGAGCATCTCAAAGCCCTTTCTTCTAGCCATGGAATCTCTGCTTTGCATGAATCCATAGTCCATTCTTGTGGTTTTCACGGAGCAAACTAAGATGTCTCACCCTTGCTAGATGTGATTTCAAAGATTCTGGCAGCAAGCTTAGGACAGAGCAGAAACTTGGGATGCTCTGCATTTCCTACCCTGATTTAAAATGGCCATCTACTTGAGCAGCCCCATGTAGTCAGAGTTTTGCTCCAGCACCATGTTAATGACGTCAGGCACAGTATAATGTAGAGGATTTCAGTTATCCTGAACATCATTCTGGTCCATGGCTGCCTCATCACGTTGTGTTCTCCTGCCACTGCTAGATAGGGTACTTATCATCTGAGATGAGGCAACGGGAGGATGAGAAGAGCCACCCCAGACTGGAACTCCCCACAGGGAAGTGGCAGTGAAATGTGGCAGAGAGAGCTGCTCTGCTATAAAGTGAAGATTGTATGATCTGGGGTTAATGATGTGTTTCCTGAAGGGAGGAATCCATCTCCACCTGGTGGAGGAGGGGGTGTGAAAATGCCAAAGGATAGAGCAGGAATGGAAGGAACAGACTGGAAGGTGGAAGGTATGATTAGTCCCACACGCTCCTCTTCCTCTCTCTGTAAACCATCATAAATAAATGACAGCTTCTGAAACCTAATGCCATATTCAGCTTTTTGTTAACTGAATTCACTGTAGTAGAAAGTGTTGAATCAATTTCTATGCCTGGATGAGCTCCTGCGTGTGGTGTTCCTTGAGTATCATAATATTTAATAGAAGAGAAACCATACTATCTAATTCTCATTCCAATTTACCCTTCTGTTGGAGAATGTTATTTTTACAGCACCAGGGACTATAGACATTCCAGATTTGGAATTTCCCAACTTCCATCAGGATAAGTCATATCTTTAATGTTTCTTAAATATAGTGTTGGTGCATTTAATTATATTATACAAAATTAGTAAACAGCCATTTCAAGATCGGGGTGATTAAGACAGATCTGCAAGGTGTGGTGTTTATTAGTATATTTTCAGACCAAAGTAAGATAGTGTGCTGACTCTCGAGGTTGAAAGATGAGCAGCCCCGAGAAAATGATATGACAGGGTTGATGGCTGGTGTTTAAGTGTCAACACAATAGTTGTTTGATGATTGCTTATGAACCAACCTCATTAGTCCCCAGAGGGGCTGGCTGAAAGATAAACATCTAAATAAACTCTCCTTTTTCTTTTTGCATCATTTATACACCTTTATTCATTCTCCTCATCCATTCTAGACTTTTTGCTCCTTTTTTACACGTTAGCTATCTTGTTAACTGAGAAAGAAGCTGGCCAGAAAGGAGCCAGCACTTCAGAGGTGGCTCTGAACAAGGAGCTGGCATTATAAAGGAAAAACAGTAACTAGAGAAGCAGAAAGTAAGAGGCATCTCTCTGTTAGCCCTTTGGCTAAAAGTCAGGGTATTACCGTTCTCTGCTGCCTTTGTCATGTTTTAGAGTTTCCTGGTGATTGTGGGTCTCACACAGCTCAGAACATGGCACTTACTGTCTTAAGTTGGGCAAGCTTGCTTGTTTGTGAACAAAGATAACTGTTCCAATATATTTCAAGTTCTTTGCTCATTCTCTATTTGTATGTCCCTTTGTTTTTTTTTTCCTGTTTTAGACACTCACAGACTCTTGATATCAATTTATGAAGTCTGTCTGAATTCTAGATGTTTATCTTTACCAGGATATTTATCTTTAATAGGCAAGCTACTTGATCCAGAGACTAGCTGACAGAGATAGTAGTTGGGCCTGATTAATACTTTTTGGGAGTCCAACTCTATCCCTAGATCATCACCAATGTGTAATTTCTTTCTTTTTCATGTTTGGAAATTAATGTAAAATTCATATTAGTTTATTCATATATACATTCTCCTGGTAATTTGCTTCAAATAAAGGGTTTGCATTGTCCCATAAATATTTAATTTATATTGAATAAGAGAGGGTAAATAAAAAAATCCATGATTTCTATGGCTGCATGGACACCTTATCCTCATCTCCAATGCTCTCCTTCTCCCTTGTGAATGAAAGAGATGGCATTGTCTTGGGTTCCATATCCTAAGACCTCAGTTCTTGGACCTATTTCTATACCTTCCAGAAACTTTAGCAACTCCTATTAATTAAGATAAGTTTTTGATATTGCGCTGGCTCCTTAGTTATTTTGGAGTCTACACATTTTCACTTTTTCCTGTTTTTTTTTTTTTTTTTTTGCATTCCTCTTTTTTTTCACTCCTAGGATAAACCTTCTTTTTCCAAGTCATTCCTCTGTGTTTGCTCATACATGTAACATCTTCATTTCCTACTGCTAATGACCTTATGGTTAAATTATTATATGCTATTCACTCCTTTTTGCCAGCTCAGTGTCTTTTCCTTTCAGGGGTTTCCTATCAGATGGAGCTATTCGCTCCTGTGGTACTCAGGTCTGGCTGGCCAAAATATTCTATTCCTTAAGCCTGACTGGTTAAGTTGTGAGTGTATGGCAAAAGCCAAGTCAATCAAAAATCTTCTCTGGGATTGTTGTGGGAGTTTTCTAGAAAAGTAATTCTCTTATAGACTTCCTTGGGATTGTTAGATGTGAACAGTGTTAAACTCAGGACTGGCAAGGACTTTTATCTGCAACAATATGTGCTTTGCTCAAGAATGAGGTCGGCATACAGAAACGCAGATGCAAGTTACACAGAGGGAAGTTGTTTGGGTGCCTTTTCTAGAGAGATACGTATGAATAAATGCCTATTCACTCCAGATAGGACACCATGACAGAACCCAGAGTCACCTTCACACTGCCTGTTGGTGAACCAATGACTTTATTGAGGTCACTTCAGGCACTCCAGTGACTCAAAGGAAGCTGTATCACTGAAAGGCTCCAGAATGGGTGATAGCTCACCAAAGCTGCATCCCTAGAGCCTCTGTCTCATTGGCATGACACATGACCACAGACAAGCTCCTCTCCCTAGCAACTGTTTACTGTTTTGATACCACCTTGGGGAGGGGCCTGTCGTAATCAGCCACATGCAGCTGAGATGAATCTTCAAACTAGGCACAGTTTTGGGAGGAAAGTATTTATTAAAACTACAGATTAAGGGGAAGTTCCATAACAGCGAAAGAGGCTGGCTGGCCCTCTTTCACAGATCCGACCAGAGAGAAAAAACCATTACCTAAACCACACACACACACACACACACACTAGCAAACAGGCAGGAGGGCCAAGGAGAGAATCTCTTCCCTTTTATATAGCCTTAAGGTGGGGTCTTACAACCCTTTCCCAGACCTAATGGCTTCCTGAGTGTCTGGAATTTCCTTCCTGCACTGTGCACACAGGAAAGGATGTTTAGTTCTAGCTTCTTTGAGCTTCTTTACATCCTGCTCCCTGCTGAGAGGCTGCCTTCCTATCAACATCCTCAGAGACCCACCCAAGATAATTAAAAAGGTCAAGTTGACAACAAAACCTAACCATCACAGGGCTTCTGGAATCTTACCTTCTGAGCTTGCTGAGCCACATAAATTTCATTAGTGTCCTGAGTCTTACAAAAAGCCCTCTTTCCTCTAGGAGAGAATATTTCAATTCAGAGTATGATGGTTAAGTTTGTCAACTTGATCTTTTTAATTATCCTGGGTGGGTCTCTGAGGTTGTTCACAGGAAGGCAGCCTCTCAGTATGGGGTAGGATGTAAGGAAGCTCAAGGGAGCTAAAAATGAACAGCATCTTTCTGTTCTTTAGTCCCAACATTTAGGAAGCAGAGGTAGGACTATGAGTTCAAGGCTACCCTAAGACCAACTAATGAATACCAGCCTTGAATCACCCTCCCCCCCCCAAAAAAAAAGAGAACATCCCTTCCTGGGAGGGCAGTGCAGGAAGGAAATTGCAGAGACTCAGGAAACCATTAAGTCTGGGATGGGGTTACAAGAACTTGCCCTAAGGCTATATAAAGGGGAAGTAGATTTTTCTCCCTTGGTCCATGCCTGTTTGCTACTGTGTGTGTGGTACCAGTGATGCATTTCTCTCTGTGCTTGGACCTGTCAAAGGGGAGGGGCAGCCTCTTTCACCATTATGGAACTTCCCCTGGACCTGTAGCTTCAATAAATCCTTTCTTCCCATAAACTGTACCTGGTTTGGAGATTCATCCCAGTGGTGTATGGCTGACTACAGCACAGAGAAAAGCTGGTATTTAACAAGATAGCATAGCAGAAAGCTTGGGCTTTGGCTGCATTAAGACTTTGACATGCTTACACTCCTTGCTCTTGAAGGTATGTGGGACAGTAAGTTCCCTTTCTAAATAGGCAAGTTTGAACTGAGTTTCTGTCACAGCATCTGAAAGATTTCCTACTAAAATACCAACACAAAAATGCCTGTTCTGCGTTTTAAGAATGTTAACTTAAACAAGGGAAAGTCTCACTGATCCATGACTAGAAATATAACATCACAGACATAAATTAATGAATTATGAATGGGAGAGGTTAGGTCCTGTTCACATGGGAAGTATGGTCAAGAAACCAGAATGTTCCTGGTTGTATCATATCCCGCAGATGGATCTATCACAACTGCTCAGAAATTGCTGCTTTGAAGAAACCCCGGCATTCTCTGCTCCATGCCATGCTGACACAATGCCCACTTCTGTTTACCTTTTTAGAAAAATTTCAAGGACTCTGTTTCCCTCAGGCCACTGTATTACCTCCAATCTGGCTTTGTGAGGTGGGCTTGGGGACTTCACTTAATCATCCCTTCCTGAATATGAAGAAACATCCTTCCCTTAGCCTGGGCATCCTTACTGATAGCAGAATATCATTTAACAATTGTGTTTAGTTGGCCAAACACATCAACTTCGAGTCTTGACCCTCCCTACTTGGCCCATAGCCTGATAACAGGGACAGAGGCCAGGCCAGCCTTCTCAACTTTTTCAGGCATCCCATAGAGCCAAAGCCTAGGCAGGGGATACACTCTGTAGTTCCTCCAGTCTAACACTCACTTCACCGAACATTATTTCATATCCCAGAAGCAAAATACTCTCAAGAAGGTGAACAATGGGAAAGCCTTCTTCATGTAAGGAAAGCTCTCACCCCCCCCCCAAGAATGTGGTCTTATTCACTGGCCCCCAAAAGACAATAACTCGGCACATAGGGGCCAACAATGTTTTCTGCCTTCAATAACACCTTGGGTAGGATAAAGCAAGTCTAGTCCTGCTGAATTGCTTTGTCAGTTCCTCTCTTCTTGCAAGACACGAAGATCACTCTTTAATCTCTTGGCTGCCTCATTAACACACACCTCAGAGCACTGCCTAGAAGTCAGTTCAAATCCTCATTATGCTGCTAAGTAACTGTCATCTTTCAAAAGTAACTTCTCTACTTGGAGCCTTGTTTTCTTCAAATCAAAATGGAGACAGAGATAATACCTCAGACATGCCGAAAGATGAACTAAGACATTACATATCCACATCAGTTTATTTCCTGACTGGCTTGTAATCTCTAGATATTGTTCTCCTCTGCTATTGGCTTTGGCATTTTCATTGCCTCAGGGTTTTTTGTTTTTTCTACAAAAGAATATGCCCAGACCTTCTGAAAAACAAGACAATTTCTAAGTGTAATATTCAACATGCCTGATAAAACATAGTTTTCCTAACCCTTAAAGGGGAGAGAGCACTAATGTTTATGAAAACAAATCTCTAATTAGGATCAATGGCTCAGATTACCCAGAACACTTAGCATATAGGCTAAAACCATTTGTGTTTTGGTCAAGTAGAACTTAAAAGTTTACCCAAAGGAAACTTGGTAGGAAGTTGCTTTACTTAGGTGAGGGTGAAGAGCTCTTCTAATAGTTGTTCCAAATCAAGAAAACTACCTTCTGCAAAGATTGAAGCAATCTTCCACCACTTGAGAGACTGATTGTTTCTTGCAATTTGTAAGGCATTTTCTCTAACTCTGCCTGTCCCTGTTTGAAGTCTCGCTAAGCCTCTCTATTCCATCATACTTAACTCACTGATGGGGTGAAAACACAGTGAGAAGCAGTCTTTTATTGTTGGAAGGATGGAGATAGTTTTATGGATGAGCATGCTTACCGTTCACTGACTCAGAGCTCCATGAAGTGCTGGGCTTGCAGCTTACATGAATAGAACAGACACCATTTCTGAACCTGTGACACTTAGTTTAGCAAGTAGGCAGATGCCTAGTAAGTAAACATGCACATAGGAAGTACTGGAAACTACACACAGGGGGTGTTGTAATAAGAGAAGAAAAGCATGCTTGGCACAAGTGTTTTAATATAGTAATCAAGGAAAATCCTTTTGAGTACACATTTAAGTTAGTCCCTGAAAAATGAGGAGCCGGTGATACAGGCACTTTGAGGTGTCTTTGAGAGCACTGGAGCTTTTCTTGGCTCTTGTTCAGGCTGTGACCCAGGAGTTAGGGTGCCAGGAGACAATGGCCACATAAAACTCACCCTGAGTCAGTGGCATTCAGACTTCAGTTTTATGAAGTCAAAGAATTGAAATCCACAGAGCAAAGGATAAGTTTTAGAGATGTTCTATTATATCATAGATAGAACTCAAGGAAGGTAAGACTCTTGCCCAAGGAGGCAAGCGGGGATTTCCAAAAATGGAAAAGCCTACCCTGAGACTTTGTGATTGTCTTTCATGTGAGCCCCACGGTGGGCAGCTAGACGAGTCAGTTTACTCCTGATGCCAGGTATCTGGGTGGTGTTAGGTTTTCTGGAAAAGGGCCAATCTTTCCAGACATCTTAATCATCCTGGAAGGGCTTCTTAGGGGGTGGAAGGGCTTTCTCAAGGGACAGAGATAAGAAAAGGCCAGACCTTTCTGACATTTCTGATCTGTAGCAAAGTAGAGTGACCTAACTCTCCCACTACAGGCTCTAAGACAGTCCTGCCTTTAGCCAAGAGAAAGGATCTACTTTGGGGGTCCTGATACTCTTAAACTGCCTCACCAGGAAAAAGAAAGAGCAGTGCATTCCCAGATGTGGAAAAGAATCAATGTTTTGAAGGGAAGCCTCCACATGGCCTCTGTGATATTGAGCTCATCAACATGTTGACATCCATCCATGATGGAGGCAGGTGAAAAAGCCATCAGATTAGAAGAGGAACTAGTTGGAAAGAAGATGTTCAGCGGAAGGGAGGAGTGCCGGGGAAGAAGGTGTTAGAAGAGGATGATGATCAATGTGTGAAACTATCAATGAAAGAAATAAATTTTAACAAAAGATGATGAGTGTTCCAGGGCCCCAGAATGTGATAAGCAGAGCCAAGTGGTTAATTCCCGTGGGAGTCCACAAGACCAAAATACTGACAGAGGGCTGAAGAGATGGCTCAGCAGTTAAGGCACTTGCCTGGAGTGCCCAGGGCCCCAGGTTCAATTCCCAGTATCTACATAAGCCAAACCCACAACAGTGGTGGCCCTGGTGCGCTCTCTCTCTCTCTCTCTCTCTCTCTCTCTCTCTCTCTCTCTCTCTCTCTCTCTCTCCCTCCCTCCCTCTCTCTCTCTGCTAGAAAATGAATAAATAAAATATTTTTTGAAAAATACTGACAGAAATGCTGTGGACATGAAATTTCTGACAGGAAGTAGAGTCTGTTTATGTTGTATTCTGGGGGAAAACTTGTCTATATCCTAAAAATTTGAGGAGGCTAAATTTAAAACTAATAGACTAATTAACTTGCTAGAGAAATTGTCAAGATAGCACAGGATTTAAGCTGTGGCTCAATTGTTGTTGGTTGCTTTTAGCCAAATTTACAGCAAGGATAGGAAGCAAAAATGGAGCAAAAAGTTGTGAAAAATGTGTAATTCATCCAGAAAAGGAGCTTGAGCTAATTTAAAGCTGTGGACATAGAGGCCATTGTTATTTAAAAAGTTAGCTCTGTTGAAAAGAAACCAACTAATGTGTGTGATAATAAACAGGATGCATTGAGGGCATTTCAGAAAATAGCAAAAGTCCACCCATTTCAGACTCCAAGGTGTGGAATTGAAAAAAAGTTTGAAAGACTTTCCTTAAGAAGAGAGGACTTCCAGGGTACCCTGCTCAAGCAGAGATAGCATTCCGGGTTCACCACCCAGGCATTCAGAAGCCATTACAGTAGTGGTCCCAGGAGGTCATCAGAACTTGACAATGTCCGTATGGTGTTGGGTTGGAGGTATGTAGAATCCAAGAATGTTAGGTTCATAGAAGGCTAACACTCAGATTTTTAAGGAAAGTCTATGAGGCCAGACATACATAGCAGGATCCAATGATCTCAAGTGAGCTCTGGTATGAAACCATATGAATGATGTCTACAGCACTGAACATCTCCGCATGCTGTAGGTCTGTGGACTGTGGGGCATCTGCTGAGGAAGCCCGAAGGGATATGTGGATTAGATCCAGAGTGTGTGCAAATGCAGGACCTTAGTAGCTGGGCTGTCTCAGCCTGATAGAGCTCAGATGAAGCCACCATGTGCTCCACATACTGGTCATAAGCGTTATGAGTCAATTTTTGCCCTGCAGAGTTTCAATCTTGCCTGGGTTCTATCTTACCTTAATATGCTATCATCCTTCCTTTTGGAATGGAATATTTTCTCTGTACCAGTGTATACTTTCTTTTATTTTAGAGAGATTCACAGTTAAGAATTTTCCTTAAACCCCAGAAGAGTTTGAAATGTGGATTTTTTTAAACAATATTGGAACTATTTAAGCTATGGAGACTCAAAGTTGGACTAATTTTATTTTTTGCACTGAGATGACCAGAGGTAGAATGCAGAAAGGAAACATTTTTGAGGCTACATGAGGACCCAAGGAAGGTATAACTTAGTGTAAAACCAATCTACAGTAGCCTGAGTTCCCATGAGGAGTAGGGGACAGCTGGATTTCTCTATTTCTGAGGGATTTTTTCCCTATTTCTATTTTTTTTTGTCTCATTCTTTTTAACTTTGTATGGACAAATCATGCATTGGTACCATCATTTCTCTCCTCCCTGCCCCCATTGCAATGAGGGCCCTCCTCAGTGGGACTGGTTTTCACCAATCACCACTGGTATTCACCATGGGGTTGTGGGTTACAAGTTATGAGAGCATCAGTCAATGTAGGAGCAGGCAATGCCTCTGGGTATTCCCTCCCATCCTGTGGCTCCTCCAGTCTTTCTGCCCCTTCCTCCACAAATTTCCCTGAGCATTGTCGGGTGAGTTTTAAGTCTATTTTAGTGTTCAGCTCTCAGCAACTTCTGGATTTCTGGTTTGGTGCATTTTGAGTATCCTCAGTGTGGGTCACCATCATCCTGGCACGGGTTGTCAGGCTCACCATGGAAGCTGCACTTGCTCATTTTGCAAATTTCTGAGGGTTTTAAAAAAAACTATTAATTAATTAATTAATTAATTAATTAATGTATGTGTGTGTGTGTGTAGGTGCACCAGGGCCTTTGCCTTTACAAACAAATGCCAGATGCTTGCACCTCCTTTGGTATCTAAATTGAGCCCAGGCTAACAGGCTTTGCAATCAAGCATCTTTGACCACTGAGCATCTTCTCCATTCCTATTACTGAGGTTTTGCCAACTGTGTAGGACAGAGACAATGAGAAAGGGCTTTCAAAAATTATAATGATGACCAAGGACTCTAAACTGAGCAGGGATGGAG
Organism: Zapus hudsonius; assembly: GCA_004024765.1. NCBI lineage: Eukaryota > Metazoa > Chordata > Mammalia > Rodentia > Dipodidae > Zapus > Zapus hudsonius. The sequence continues at coordinate 49,564 of PVHP010002054.1, read as the reverse complement.
ATGAAGTTATTATTCCTGCCAAATGTATGTCAGTTGAAATAGAAACATTAATTTCTGTGCAGAGACAGGTCAAGGTCATTCTGGAAAAAAAATTGGCTTATTATATGAGACATGCTATTATCTTCAAAAAACCATGATTCTAATCGAGTAAATGAGAGGTATAGGGCTGCGGTTTTTCTGTGATCCTGGTGTATTAGGTAAGAATGTAGTTACTGCAGATTGCTCAATAAACGATATTCTAAATAGCACCCAGCATAATAAGAAATCCAGAGATAAACTATTGCTATCATTGTTTGAACTGCTGAGTAAAGCCATCTTGGGCCCAATCTCTGTCCATCCTTTTTGTTCTCATAGTTAACGCGTCCTATTTACAAGATGCTGCCGGGAAGATAAATGCTCCTTATTCAAGCCTGGATGAAAGGTGACGATGATGCCTATTCTCATTCCTTCCTTTTCTGTAGATCAGAAATGCAAAAGCTTTCCCAGAAAACTCTAGATGACTTCTGTTTGCACATTACTGTCCCGGATTACATCAGATGTCCATTCTTCAAGGGAAGTAAGTAAAATGAATATCATTTATACTATCAAGATAAAGATTGATGGGGGTTGGTCTTGGTAAGGGGTAGGTATGTGTCAGTCAATCTCCAAGGTCTAGCTCATCTAGTACTGGCTGGGGAGTTTTAAGTATCTCTGCTTCAGAGCAATCAGTCCATGAGCAATATTTTATCATAATAAGTGCACTGCCACCAGTAGAGAACTGTCTCCTCTTCCACTAGCTTCTCCTGCTCTCAGCCAGCATAAAGGACTGGATTTGGAATATACGGAATTTATAATTATTCTCCCACTTGGCTAAGTCAGTGGTTTTTCAGGGGAAAGAGAAAGTGAAGGGAATAAACATATTTAATGCTGAGAGTAGTCGGTTCTGGATCACTGTCCAGAGACAATTTGGTTTAGGAGCACCCAAATTGAGAGGAAGAAACTGCTTCCTTCAGCTGAGTCCTGTGTTTTCAATCCTGGTCATAATACATGGAGCAGAACATGCAGAAGCTCTGTTATCACTCATCTAGGTTATTTTAAAGTTATACCTGAGCTGGGTGTGGTGGTGCACACCTTTGATCCCAGCACTTTGGACACAGAGATAAGAGGATCATCATGCGTTTGAGGCCATCCTGAGACCACATAGAGAATTTCAGGTCGGCGTGAGCTAGAGCAAGATCCTGCCTTGAAAAAATAAAAGTTATATCTGACAAATCAGAAGCAGGGAATGCTTTTACTCAGTGCTATGATAATATAAGATACTCAGGAATCCTGAAGTCACTAGATAAACTAAATGTGTAAACCCCAGTAGTATTATCAGTGTTTGGGCAGAGCCTCTTTGATCCTCCACACACAGGCTTGGTGAGTTCTGGCCCTGAGAACCTCCCTGGCTGGACCTCCTTCCCTGCTTCTTTTTTTTTCTTTAAAAATGTGTGCATATATTGAAATATATGAAATATTCAAAACACTAAAAGTGAATCTGTAGAGCCACCTAGAAATCCACGACTGTTAGCACACAAGATTTCTTGGCATATGGAAACATTTGCCATATTCATTATATCCACAAGTGTATGCGGATACACTTCAGTATGAACTTTAGCAAAAGTAGAATATTTTAAAGTAACATTACATTTCTTATCTCCATGAAGGTTTTTTTCTACTTTGAGATCACAGGTGATTATCAAATTATTTTAGCAGAACTATAAGTTTTGTACATATAATACATAGTTTCCATTCTATTACAATTGTTCATATACTTAGCAAAAGCTGAGGAAACACTGAAGAGTTTCCATTTTTCTGACACTCTATGACCTCAGCCACATTGTCAGTTGACTCCAATGACCCTCCCAAGTTCCTTATATCCACGAGACACGTTTGAGTATGAAGTCCACCGTGTCTTTAAAGTGAAAGGGACAACTGAATGTTTGCACAGTGCTTAACATGATAGTTTCTTGATTGAATGCAAATGTCATTATCAAGAAGTGAGCAAGCACTTAATACATTTTTCCTCATTCCTTACATTCAAATTATATCCATCCAATGATCTTGATCAGTAAGATCAAAAGAACAAGTTTTCCCATTTAGAGCTTATGTCCACTGTGAATTTTTAGTTACATAAAAATGAAAAAAAGTGAAAGCTTCACAACATTCCATACATCTATAGGGCTTCACTCATTATTCTATATTTCAGAGGGGGTGAGGGAAAATGCACACACCAGGGCCTCTTGCCACAACAAATGAAGTCCAGATGGTTGTGCCACTTTGTGCATCTAGCTTTTCATGGATACTTGGAAACTGAACCCAGGCCAGAAAACTTGGGGAGCAAGAGCCTTTGACTGCTGAGCCATCTCTCCAGCCAGCCACCAGTATTCTGTTCAAGTGTTTATTAAGGCCTGAGTGCTCAATAAAGGCTTTTCCACAGTTCTTAAATGTGGGTCCGTGGCTTAGTGGGGGAGTTGCAGTGCACATCAACTCCCTGTTTGTCCACAGAGCAGGGAGAACAGAGGCTTGGAATAGCTGTGAGCTGGCAAGAGACAAAGATTCTCGGGATAAGCCACGGTGGAACAGATCATTTATTGTATAGATAAAAGTGGTTTATATAGAGGAAAAGGCAGAGGTAGGGGCATAGGCATCAAGGGGATTGGTAGGAGCAGGATCTGTGGACATCTCATGAGTTGATTGGTAGAGGCCTATACACTTTGGATGCCTATTTTGCATAGATAAATTGAGGGGCTTATGTGACCCTAGACATATAGAATAGTGACGTCAGCAGAGGAAATGTAAACTTATTGTTTAGTTTTTTTTTATTACATCTGGGCTTAGTTTAGGCCTTGAACTGCCTGCTTATCTCAGGGCACAGCTGTGGCCTGTCTGGGGGCTGGAGTGTCCAGAATTCGCTGAAGATTATTGGGGTCCTCAGACTACCTCAACTTCCTTAACAGAAGGAGACAGTCCCAGAAGCCTGCTGGTCCCAGCAAAACCCTATATCCTCCATGCCTTTTAGCAGGATACCACACTTAACACACTTCTTTCTAGTGTGTGTTCTCATGTACCTTCAAAGGTTGGAGGAACACTTAAATTCTTTGCCACATGCTGACTGTACACTCAAAGGACATCTCTCCAATGAGCAGAAAACAAATGCCTTACCACACTGGTCATGTTCAAAGGGGTTCTCCCCTATGTGACTTCTTAAATGTTCAAGGTGGGAGGAAGTAGTGAAGGCTTTCACACATTCTCAGCACTCATATGATTTATTCCCAGTGTGAGTCAGTACATGTGTAGTAAAGCCAATACATCCACTGAAGGCTTTCTCACAGGCCTTAGACTGATACAGTTTTGTTCCCATGTAAATGCAGAAGTGCTTCTTAAAACATCATAAGGAATTTCTAAAGGATCTTGTACATACATGATATTCAAAGAACTTCTTACCAATATGAGTTTCTAAATGTTCAATGCATTCAGGACAGCTAATGAATGTGTTCCCACATTGCTGACACTGACAGGGTTCTCATGTGTGTGGTAAGGCATGAGCACTCAGTGAAGGTTTTTCCATTATCCTTACATACCTAAGGTTTCTCTCCAGTGTGACTTTGTATGTGCCCACAAAGATAAGAGGAGCATGTAAATGCTTTCCCACACACTGTACACTTAAAGAGTTTCTCTCCAGTTTGAGTTCTCAAATGTGTAGTAAGATATGAGGAAGATGCAAAGGCCTTCCCACATTGATGACATTCAAATGGTTTCTCTCCGGTGTGAGTTCTTATGTGCTCAATAAGGCTTGAAAATGTTTTGAAAGCTTTCCCACATTCCTTACATCCATATGGCTTCTCCCCAGTGTGAGTTAGTACATGTGTAGTAGTAAAGCCACTTCGCCCACTAAAAGCTTTTCCACAGTGTATTAGTCAGGGTTCTCTAGAGGAAACAGTTGATAGAGTGGAGTATAATAAAAGGGAATTTATTGGGGTAGCTTACTACAGTCCAACAATAGCAGTCTGTAGGCCCACAACTGAAGGAATCAGTAGCTGTTCTGTCCACATGGCTGGATGCCTCAGCAGTCCCAATCCAGCCCAGAAGGCCTGATGGCTCCCTGGGGAGCGATGGCTAACAGTCCACAATGTGAGGCCAAGGAAACTGGGTTCCAATGTCCAGGAAAGGTAGGAGAGCAGGATGCGAGTGCAAGTCAAGAACAAGCACCAGCAGCCGGGGGAGGAAGGAAGAGTGTCTCCTTCCCCCTAAGCTTCCTGATGGAAGGCCCACCCACTGGGGGAAAGGGCTCACTCTGGAGAAGGGAACTCCTCCCTTCTCCAAAATCCCAAAAGGATTTGCCAATCCTTCCTGCAGGCAAACTCAGAGACCCACCCAAGATTACTATGGATTAGATAAAGTTGACAAACTTAACCATCACAAGTCTTCTCCAAAATCCCAAAAGGAATTTGTCAATCCTTCCTGCAGGCAAACTCAGAGACCTGCCCAAGATTATTATGGATTATCACATTGGTCAACTTGACAAATAAACTTAACCATCACACACAGTCTTTACATTGATATGGTTTTATTTCTGTGTGAATTCAAAAGTGTTTCTTAAGACATGAGGAACTTCTAAAGAATTTTGCACATACCTGACATTCAAAAGGTTTCTCACTGGTGTGCATTTTCCTATGTTCAGTCAGTTGACAAGCTAGTAAAGGCCTTCGCACATTCTTTACAGTCATCAGGCTTCTCCTCTGTGTGAGTTCCTGAATGTATATTAAGGCATGAGCGCACAGCAAAGGTTTCCCACATTCCTTGCATTCATAGTTTCTCTCCTGTGTGTGTTCGCATGTGAATGCAAAGGTCAGAGGACCGTGTAATGCTTTCTCACACTCTGTACATTCAAAAGGCTTCTCTCCGGTGTGAGTTCTCAAATGTGCAATTAGGCAAGATGAAGAAGCAAAGGCCTTCCCACCTTGGTTACACTCAAAGGGCTTTTCTCCTGTGTGACTGCTCATAGGCTCAGTAAGGCCTGAAGATTTACCACTTTCCCACACTCTACATGCATAGGACCTTGGTCTACTGTGACTTCGCATATGTGAAGGCCTGAGTTTGTTGTGAAGGCTTTCCCACATTCTTTCCATTCATGGGGTTTCTCCAGCATGTGATTTCCCTTATCTGACATCATCCCCAAATCCACAGGGTTCTCTTACAGGGTATGTTTCAACAGAAGCAGAACTGCTTGTAGGCTGAATCAAAGCTTTCTCACGTTGCTCCCATTCACAGATATTTCCTCTATTGTGAGCTCCGTTCTGTGCCTGAAGATGTGCCTGGTTAACGAAGGCTTTCCCATCCCCACTGTGCTCAAAGGCTTTGTCTTGAATGCACGTTCTCTGGTCAGCCTCTGGACTGAGGGCCAAAGCTTCTTCACGTTGAATCAACAAAGAAAGTCCATCGTCAGTAGAGGTTTTCCTGAGTAAAGGAAGTCAGTCTTCGCCAAATCTATTCAGATTTGTTCTCTGTATTTCGAGCATCCATATGTGTCGGAAAGCCTGGGTGTTCACTGAAGACTTTCCCAGCTTAGAATCACAAAGAATCCCTTTGTTGCGGCTTTCTGACTGCAGCTGTATTTCACTTGACATTTTTAGCCAAAGTCTCCTTCTGAAGCGCAGCTCCTTTTGTCTTAGATGTGTTTTCCATCCTCCTCCTCCGAGAGTCTGCGCTCCGCCGGCCGCCCGCTGCAGACAACCCAGAAGGACGGCCCTCGGCGACTCTCCTCGGAGGCCACTCCCTTCTCCGCGCAGGTCCCTCGCCGCCTCACCTCACCCGAGCCGCTGCCCGCCGCCGACTGCCAGGCCTATGAGAACTCGGCGCGCGTGCAGGAAGTGCCGGAAGTGACGAGAATGCAAGCTGGCGTCACGTCCGGCTTCAACCGCCAACGGCCAAACCTCGAGGGAGGGCTCGGGGCTCGTCAGTGTGGAACCCCTTCAGGTAGGAAAACGATAGACTCCTCCTATGAAGGTCCAGGTGGGCCTGGGACGGGCGACAACGACTGGCAGGGGTTGCGGTGGGAAAGAGACCCCAGGGGAAGATGGAGGTTCTGGCGGGCGGGGCCTAGGGGCGGGGCCTAGGGGCGGGGCCTTCCCTGCTTCTTGAGCTCTGCCTCCAGCCTTTCTCCAAAGCAGTTGTGTCATTTTTCGTCTCTTTTGTACACACTACTATGCTTAGGATGTTACGTCATGCAGAGTCCTAATGGGGAGCAGATGGTGCACCCAGAAAGGAGATTGAACATAGTTAAATGAAGAGATTCCTATAGAGCTATGGACAAGAATAATGAAGCCAGAGAGAGAATGTTCTTTTCCTGGGGCCATCACAGTGACTAAGTCTGCCCCTTCTGATAACTATTGCTGTGTCTTGCTGGAACCTGGAGAAAGGGTTGTAATTTTAGAAGGTTACAGGTACTGCAAAGTTATCTGGGAGGGAGAGAGGGAACTGGAGGATAAGTCTCTCTCTCTCTTTCCTGCTGTTCTCTGAACTGCCGCTGACATCTCCTTTGAGCAGTACAAAACAGAGGCAGAGAACAAGGGGAAATGCGGTTTGTAGAACTCAAACTGTGGGATACACAGCAGAGACAAGGAAACTGGAGACTGCTGTTTCCATGTGGCCCTAGAGGTCCCTCAGTCAGGGCCCCCAGTTGTCTAAGAAAGCTTGATGTGACCTATTAAGGTCTGTGTAGCTTGTTCACCAGGATGCCTCTTGCAGTGTTCCCCAAGCCCATCTTTTGTATCTACCTTCACATGGCCCTTCCTCCTCCATCACACACGCATTGCTCATCATCTCATTACTGATTCAGCAGGTCGGTGCTCCCTAAGCTGTGAGGTCACTGAGGTCAGAGGTTACAGCATATTTATTTTTGTGCATGTACTCTTGTACTTTTTACTTGTATCATCTAACACACAATCATTGTTCAATAAATGTTTGCACAAGTAGGAAAGATGGATGCATATGGACGAAAGAGGTCCCTTAGACATCTACTGAAACATTTCTCTGTCAGCGCTCCTTTCTAAGTAGTAAACATTTTGTATTCACTTGCATTACCACTCAAATGTTCTATGTGTGGTTTGTAAGTTGCAGGCTTCACATGGTGATGTGTGCCAATTGGTCCTAAGCCCCTACCAATCTGTGTTATGGAGTACGATATCCCCATTGCTCTCACCTCTGTGCAATTACAGGCATTCCCTGAATGCTCTTGATTTCTCCCTTATCCTGCTCTAGTACTTAAGAGTCACACATGGAGTCACCTTCCCTCCAGAAGTCCTAGTTTGGGATGCTGTCTCAGAAACGATGCATTTTCCAGCTCCTCTGCATCTATGTTTTCTGTTTTGATCTTTCGGCCATCACTCGGTCACCCCCTAGAAATTGCCCTTGTCATATTTACCCTTACTACCCTTTTGCTGCCATTTCCTTTGGACTATACCTGCAACACTATAGAAACTGATCAAGTTTTAGCCTGCTGACCACCCCCACTTCTTCTGCTGACTGGTCTCTATGCACACAGAAGCTGACTTCCTCTTAACCCATCCATCCTCAGAGCTCAGAGCTTTACTTTGCTGGATTATAGCTTTGGAAGGGATTTCAATAGCCATTCTGTGGGGCCTCTGTGGACAAAGTTCTCTGTTCTTCAGCCTTCTTCCTTGTACACTTACCGGCATGATAGGAGTGGGAAAGCCTGGATTCCACCCAGTTGTCCAGCGGGTCCCACACTTGGCAAGTTTCTTTCTTTGGGTGGTTTTGCTAGCAGGATTCAGATTTCATTTCTTATGCGTTGCGTCTTCATCAGGATGCCTACATCATCCAATAGGCCTGAAATGTCTAAAGCCACTTTGTACAAAATATTCAGTTTCTTTAACATAGCCCTGCAAGTTTCCATGAAGATCAGGGAGAGCAAGAGTACCTCTTAATGCTACACATGTAGCATCATGGATTATGATCTGCCATAGACTCAGGGGTACATGCAGAAGTGGGGCTGAGGCTGTAAGCACTTCCTCCTCTGGCAATGGGAAAGTACTTATACTGTACTGGCTGGCCCTGGGGCTTTGCTGCGTAAGACTGTAAGCCTGAGGCTGTGTGGCCTCCAGCATGGCAAAGCGCTTGTTCCAGAGGACCCCTGAACTCCATGGAAGGAACCAGAGAATGGCAACTACTCATTTTGCACATCAGGCCCATGTATATTTCTTTTGCTGCTTGCCTGCTGGTTTGGTGGGAAATGGAAGCGCAAGCCAGCCTCAAAAGAGACAAATTTGTCATTCTTCCCCATCTTCCAAACTAGCACAACTCTCCTGATCCGACCTGCCTTTGTCAGCTCCTATTAGTTTCACTCAAGTAATCAAATTTCTGAGGTGCATGTTGATGAGTGAAAGAGATCATAAATATTCAGATGTTTGGATAATTCTGAGCAGACCAGAGCACAGGATACAGTGTGAAGCAGGCAAAACCCACAGGACTTGGAGTGTCCAAGCCTCCAACTTTGGCCCGTATTATTTTCATGATCTATTATAGAATAGAGAAGGAGCATCTGCCCTAACCCCACATTTCAGGCTTTAGATGCCTGATGGTCAACAAGGGAAAGACTGCTTTGCAAAACTTAGAAACCCTACGAAGATAGCATGGAGAAACAAGCAGTATACACGAGGAAAGTTGAAGAAATTTGTGGCATTGATTTAAATTAATGAGCAAGTTTGACCACTACACACTCTTGGACAAACTTGAAATTATGGGGGAATATGAAGGATGTAGGCTTGATAGTGAAAGGAGCGTGTGGGTCAGAGCCCCACAATGATCCTTGTTAGTTGGAAGTTTATGAACAACTCAATTAATTCTTGAAATCTCAGGCTTTTCACTGATGACAAGGATCCACCTAGGAACATGCATATTTAATTAATGATGCTGATGACAGAAGATACATACCAAAGAGATGGCATTCAATGAAGGATTCGGCATGGAAAGATATAACCAGCAGCATAGCTTGTATATGCATCATCCAAAGTCCTCTGTGAAGTTAAGAAAGGAGGACGGACTTAAAAGGTCTGCAGGCAGAAACTTCTCTTTTGCATTATAGATGATATATGATATAGATGGAGAATCTCAGGGAAAACACACTACAAATTATCTAAAAGAATTAATGCAATGCCACACTGTCTGAATTCAAAGCTCAACTCTTGCTAGGTAACTACTTAACCTCTCCTGCTCATTTCCTCCTCTGTAAATAGTAAATGATAGTAAATGAATGAGTTGATATATACAAAGATCTCTGAACAGTGTCGGGCAAACATGGTAAATGGTATCTATATGACTACTAATGTTGCTACTATTACTGTCTTACCTTTTCTCAGTGTTTTTTTTTTTTCGAGGTAGAGTCTCGCTCTAGTCCAGGCTAACCTGGAATTCACTATGTAGTCTCAGGGTGGCCTCGAACTCATGGCAATCCTCTTACCTCTGCCTCTGAGTGCTGGGACTAAAGGCGTGCATCACCATGCCAGGCATTATCTTGTCTTTTAATGACCATGTAGTGCCTTGGACATAGGAAGCATATAATAGTCACCTGCTATGATGTGATTTGAAGGGATGAAGATGAGACAAGTAGGTGGAAGGTGTTGATTTATTATATTTCTTGTAATTGATACTCATTTCTAACCCAGGAAAGGGAATGCGATTACATTAGAGAGAAGCAGGGTGCCTCTCTTTTCTAACTTCCACTAGAACTATTTGTATTCTCATGTTAGCACAGGCCAGCCCACTGAAAACCCTCTCTAGTAGTGATTTTCCATCTCCAAGCCAACAGCCATATGGAGGTTCCTGTGGGCAGCTGTTGTCAGAAGGGGAAGTCCTACTGCTAAGCTTCTTTACTCAAAAGTACAGCCCCATTTTCAGCGACTTTTTGCATTGTAGTTTCATTGATGTAAAAAAGGTTTTCAAAAATCACTGTGCTATATCCATCAAGAGCCTATGCACACACCTCATAGGATCGTAGCTCAGCTGACCCACACTCATCACATCATGCCATTTTCTGGTAGCTCTGTGCACAGTGATGTGTGAATTGCCCTCTGATTTGAGACCAAGCAAGCAACATACTTGTCTAGAGACCTTTCTTCTATTGCTTTCCTATTTGTCTGTTTTTATTGCTTACTGTCCTTTTGTGTGCCAGCTATGCTATACATTTTCTTTTTATGTTTTTATGGCTGCTGAGGTTACTTTCACAGGGATACCATCAGATAGCAGAGAAATTAATGCATCAAGGGACTCCAGGCAGAAAAATCCATCTGACCTGGTGACAGTTGGTAAGCATTAGAGAAAATCTCATTTACTTGAGAACCATAACTTTGGCAATTTCATTTCGGCTTACTTCGCTGCCCTTCCCAAAGCTGCACTTCAATCAGAAAGAGGAGGATAAAAAACCAAATTCACTGAATTTGGCCAGAGAGAGAACTTTGTAGCCACTGTCCAGAGAAGAGGAACTTTCAGAAAAATATCTTGTTAATGCTGGTGCAAATATGACTTCTTGATGCTCCAGTGCATTTTACTGAAAACTTTAAGACACATCTCACTTTTTTTTCAGTACTGGGTCGATGCATTACCTTCCTCCATATAAGACACTCATGCTTTTGTTCTTTTCTTCTTTCTTTGCCTTATAGGGTGCTACATCAACCACTTACTATTGTTTATGATGACGGCTATCTTCCAGCTCATTCTATAATGGAATGTGCTCATTCTCATGGGCAGGGCTAAAGAAGAATGTCTCAAGAGAGGAAAAGTGGAATTTGTCAGTGATACCAACCAGACAGGAAGGAGGAGCGCTCTGGTCATTCACAAAGGGTGATGAAAGGTGAGCCCGACAGCTTCATTCTGCAGCTGGGGTCATCAGCCTGCAATTCAGTGATCTTGTCTCTAATCTCTGGGCAGAGAAATGGAGGGCTGCTCTGGGCTCTGCACTATCCTGTGCTTTGAAGATTGTGATGGACAGATGCTAAAAGTTTCATCAAGGAGACATGAAACCTCCCTCCTTAGGAAGAACTTTGACCTGAATCTTGTTCTTTGTGTTTTCAGTATTCCATCTTCCCTACATTCAACTTTTCCACACAGGCCAGAAGAATGGTTCTGTCATTCTTAATATAATCAATCAATTTATTGTACAATCTAAGTTAAAATGAAAATGATTGCATTTGTAAAAGAAAGTCCATTTTCCTATGATATCATCATCTACTTGTATTGCATTTTTAATGATCAGTTTGTTGGTTTTTTGTGTTATGATGACAAAATTTCTGAGTCTGGGTAATACATAAAAAAAACTGGTTTTATATAGCTGACAGTTCTGGAGGTTCAAGGGTCCACACTGGGTGATGGCCTCCGTACTGGCGTCTGCTGGTGATGTTGAGCCTCATATGACATATTAGTTATTTTTATGTTTCTATAATACTAAATGGATAAGAGGTTTACTTGTATCAAGCCCTTCAGGCTGAAAATGCAAACACTGGCAGGGACCTTGTGGCTAGTGGTAGATGGTGGAATCTGAGCAGGGGAAGGGCCACATGACAAGCCCAGAAACAGATGGGAGAGGACAACCCTCCTCCTGTTACAACAATCCTCTCCAGAGAACCCACATTAGAAGGTCATATTAGAACTACCTCCTGAGAATGCATTACATCTCCAGTGAGCTACACTTTTTACTAGACCCCACCTCTTATAGGTTCTGCTGCACCTCCCATCCTGGGGACCAAGATTTTAATCATAGCAGACTCTGAGAGGATATTCAGAGCACATCCAGCACAGCAAGAGATAGAGAGGACCTCTCCTCACTTTTAAAGCCACTAGTATTCAAACATAAAGGTTCAATCATGATGCCCGTATACAATCCTAGTCACTTTCCAAAGTCTTCATCTTAATACCTTACAGTGAGGATTAAATTCCAATATCCAAACCCTATCAGTTCCTACAACTACCTTCTAAAAAAACCCAGAATTTTATAAAAAATATTCTAATTTTTTCAGTCCTTCTGAGGCAATGTTTAATCTGGAGGGGAAAAAACTAAGACACAATTGACTGTTGCTTTATTTTTTAAATATGGTTTAAATCTAAGAGTCAATTAACTGTTGATTAAATAGCTATGTAGCAGATCGGTATTGAGCCTTATTAAAGTCATGATGGTATGCCAAAGAGTTTGAACACTCTTTGTTCTCAAGAAGTTTAAAACTGGGTTGGGGAAACAAAACAATCTAAAATAGCAATTAGTGACAGGACAATGTGATAATTAACTTTATTTTATAGTGACAAAATGTTAAGTGCAGAGAAGAGAGTGGGGTAGAATGAGGTGTTAATTGCATAGGATAGAGGCAAAAGCACTCACAGAGAGAAGCTTCTAGTACATCTATGTTGGGAAGCTATTAAGGAGGCAACTGTTGGGTAGCATTAATAAAATCTTGTTAGTAGTTGTATAGCATCATTCTCAGAGTTTATGGTGTGTGTGTGTGTGTGTGTGTGTGTGTGTGTGTGTGTGTGTGTGTGTGTGTGTGTTGTGTGTAAGTAGGGTCTGGTCCTAGCCCAGGCTGACTTACGTAGTTTCATAAATAAATAAGTTAAAAATGCAAACTAAGTAAGAATTATACAAGCAACATTCCCATTTGGTAAAATGGAAAGAAAACTTAACCAATCATCTATTTATTAAAATTTGCCAGTATTTCTTTTTATAATAAGTAGAAAATTTACCAATATTTTAATATAGGCAACTTATCAACACTCAAAATATGTTTCTCAAATTTGAGTTACTGAATATGGGACATTTAAAAGATCCTGAGTAGCCCTGAATTCATTTCAGCCTGTGTTACAGAGTAAGACTCTGTCTCTCTTTTTTTAATTTTCATATTTTTTTTTATGTTTGGAACCAATCAATTTATTTTTGCACATCCCAAACATTTTCACAGATCCTTGGACCTGGCAGTTCTGGTTCATCTTAGTTCCTTTTGAAGATCCCAGGTGACCATATCAATGGTGCCTAATGAATGAACTGCTCCTTAGAAAAACAGCAGAGTTTACAAGATAAGGTGATCAGCCTGTGTCAGATTCCATCACTTAACATGAAACAAAACCTTTCCTTTCCAAATGACCTACAAAATTACCAATTTCGATGGAAAGAATGTTAACAATTTTGCCTCTAAAGTATCCAGAAGGATATACAAATAAATTGAACCAATAGCTAGTTATTTATAACTTTCAAAAGCAAAGTCATTATTATTTGATGGGGTATATTTAAAAGAGTATGAAATCTGTTTTTTTTTTTTTTTTTTTTTTTTTGAGGTAGGGTCTTGCTCTATCCCAGGCTGACCTGGAATTCACTATGTAGTCTCAGGGTGGCCTTGAACTCCTGGTGATCCTCCTATCTCTGCCTCCCGAGTGCTGGGATTAAAGGCATGCACCACCACACCTGGCTTTGAAATCTGCGTTTTAATGAACATATTCATTGTCAATAATTGGATACATTGTATGAACAAACCTTGTATGAACTCCCCATTTTTGTTTGGGATTTTCCCTCCTCATTGGGCTTGCTGGACCAGACCACTGGATAGGGGGTTATGGATTGTACAAGAGAAAGCCAATTTTTTACATTTGTGTGTTGTTGTGTGTATGTTGGGGGGGGAGGGTTCTGTATATTCTCCCCCACCATGGCTCTTAGTCTTTCCACCTCCTCTTCCACTCAGGTCCCTGAGTCATGGTGGATAAATTTTATGTCTGTTTTACTGTTGAGATCTTAAGAGTCTCTGGATTTCTGCTTTGGATTATGTTGGGCATTCACAGTGTCTGTCTCCATTATCCTTAAACAGGTTATCTGACTTTCTGTGGAGGTAGGTCTCTTGTTCATCTCACCACTTCCTCAAAGGTTTCATCTGGGCTCTATATTATAATTTAGAGGTGGTTCATCTCCTGCAGGGTGTCAGGCATCATCTCAGGTCCTGTCGGTGGGATTGAATTGTCCATGGTTCTCTCTGCCTTCTGAAACATACAAACAGATTCTCCAACAGAGAGTGAGATCAGTATAGGTTAGAAAAGAAAAACATTGTTAATTTAGTGAGATTCTAATGGGTCTAGCCTTGTTCTAGATCTCTTATTAGTGGGGGTTTCCTCTTGGAGCCCAGGTTCTTGGTTCCCATAAGAGTTTACCATGGATCCCAGCTCCAGTTATGTGTTCCTTGCCTCTGAGCAGATCTCTTAGCCAATTAGCAAGTCACTGATTACCCACCTAGGTTTAGCGCCACTATCGCACAGATGAGCACTTCTTGACTTACTGGTCTCTTCCAAATAGCAGTGTCCTCAGTGTTCTTGTAACATCATTCAGTGTTGTGTATCAATGACCTCTGCTCTCTGAATATCATTGACCTGATTGCTTGTGTAACATCTTCCAGCACTACATATACTACTGTCTGGGGGCTGGTTACCATTCTGGACCCAGCAGGGTCTCTCCATGTTGTGTGATGACAGTCTGTTGATCTTCAGCAATAGGGTCTTACCTTTTGCTTGGGGTGGGTATTCAAGAGCTTTGACATAAGCCTGTCTTGTTTTGGGAACCTCGTGGAACTCTTCAATCAACAGTTCAATGTGAGAAGTAACCAATGACTGGGACAGGGAGTTACAGGCCAGAGCAATTTGTCTTGGGGTTAGGCTTCCTCCTACTCTATTAAGATCCCTTCTTACCAGACGATGCCCACAGCTTCCTTGAGAGCTTGGTATATGAAAACAAGGATTTATGGTATTGATTCATTATTGGTTTAGATTAGTGCATAAGTCTCCTCCTCCATCCTTCCTTCCACTTTTCCCTCCCTCCCCTCAGTTCCTTTCATTTTCTTTGTCAGTCTCACCTGTCAGGTTTGTTTACTGTTTAAGCTTAACCTGGTTAGGGACCCATGGCAAGGATGCAGGGGAAAAAGGAACCCTCCTTCACTGCTGATGAGACTGACTGACTTTACAACTTTATGTATAACCACTATGGAAAGCAATGTGGAGGCTCCTGAGCAGGATGGACATGGATATAGAGTGACCAATGGAAACAGCTATTCCCCTCCTGGGCATCTACCCTCAGACACCTCACCTCAGCACAGAGAAATCTGTGTTGTTTTTATTGCCAGGTTTAAGATAGTTAAAAGAGTGAAATATGACAAAGATGCTAGCATTGGTGAGAATACTCTTTTCTCTAAGGAAGTATATGGATCCCATCACATCTCTTGTCCTGTCTAGTTCTCAATGTTCCCCTAAAGCAGAGGATGATCAGAGATGATAAACTCCAAGCATTTACCAAGGACCTTTAGGATTTTTGCTATTTTCGCACACTTGGCCAATGAGCATGTGACATTTTTCTTTATGTAAATTCTTTACTTTAAAAATGTACTTGAGGAGATAACTGATGTTTATCAATATAGAAAAACAGGCAGTAGGCTCACCTTCCCACATGAAACAACTAAAACCATGAACAAGTTAAATGAAGTGAGCATTTATCACTTATTGGACAGCAACCAATAAAGGCCAAAGATACCCAAGAGAGCAAACAAGTGAGGCGAGCCCTAAAATTACTCCAGTTTATTTCCCTGGAAGAATGTCCAAGTGTGGCACACGAAAGGGTAACTCCAGAAAGTGTGGCAACCTCTCTATTTGGGAGTTAGGAAGGGCCAAATACTACATGGTGAGGAAACTCCAGAGATCTGAAGAGGGCTTTAGGTTTTCAGCTGAAACAGAGAAACATACAAGGAAAATGTTTGGTATTGTTTGGAGTGTCCCCAAAGGTCATGTATTACCAACTTAATCCCCAAATTCCAATATTAATGATATTTGGAAAAGGAGTCTTCCTGAGGTAATTTGAGTCACCATACCCCTAGGATGACACTCATGACTTTATACAGAAAGGAAACGGGGCTCAAGCTAGCACACTTGCCGTACCATCATGCTCTGCCTCCTGCCCATGTCATAATGCAGCCAGAGGGCCCTGGTCAGATCCTGGAGAGATCCAATGTCGTGCTCCAAGGCTTCTCTGTCTCTAGAACTGTAAGCTCCATAGATGATTCTTTGTAAATTATGTGGTTTCATTTTTTTCTCTTTCTTTGATGTGTGGGTGGTATTTGCACATGCATGTGCTCATGTGGTGTCCTGGGTGCCCTGTGTGTAGCCTGCAGCGGATGCACTTGCCTGCAGTGGTTAGAGCAGTTGCCAGGTTGCTAGCTGCATCACTGTTATCCATTCTTACATGAGCGGGAGGTTCTTACTGATTCCTGAGCTTGCCACCCTACCCCCAGCCACCCCTGCAAGCTCCAGTGACTTTGGTGACTGTTTCCCTATGGGATCCAGTCACAGACACACATGGCCACACCCTAGCAGTCCTCAGGCTCTCCTGCTTGCATATAAGCCATCTTTCCAGCCCTCAGGTGTTTTCCTATAGCCGTAAAAATGGCTTAAGACACAACAAAAGAGTAAGGATAGAACCATCTGGAAACATTAGAGGGAATAATCAGCAGTGATCACAAAGGTTTGGGGATAGTGTCTATTTCCACCAGCCCAACCTCATAAATAGTGTTACTCAGGATAGGATTATCTCAATACTAGGGCAAGATTAGCCCTAGACTATTTTCAAATAACTTTTTATTGATGACCTCCATACATATATACAATATATCGTGATCCTAAATGAAATTTTTTCTTGGGGCTCACCTATCAAAAGGTTTAGCCTGAAAGTAAGACCTGGAAGGATCAGGCTGTTCCAAGGAACTCAAGTGCATCTCTGAACAATGCTTGAGAACACTTTCAGAGGCTTGTCCTATCCAGCACCCAACTAAGTAGAATTTACATTTCTGGCACCCAGTCAGAAATCAGCAGACATGCAAATAAGCACGAGGAGGACAATTAATCAACCACAACTGATGCAAAACAGACAAAAGTATAGAATTTGTTGTGAGGTATATTAAATCAGCTGTAACTATATTCTACATTGTACAGAGGAATGACTGAAGACTGTTGGTAGAAAAGTGAAAGATGAAAAGATGCAAACCAAGCTCCTTGAGGTAAAAACTGTGAAGTTTGAGGTAGTTACACACTGGTGAGATCAATGTCACATTGGAAATTACCAAAGAAAAGACAAATGAGCCTGAAGACACAGAAATTATTAGAAATGAAATATAGATGAAAAAAGAGGTGAAATATTGAACAGAGCTTTGGAGAATTGCAAGAAAACTTCCAGTCACCTAATAAGCACATAATTGTAGTCCTCAAAGGGGCAGGAGAAGAGAAAAACATTTTTTTGAAAGGATGTTGGCTGAAATGTATCTAAATTATGTGAAAACTATTAAACCTCAGATGTAAGAAGTACAGAGACTTCAAACAAGGAAAAGAAATACAACGGCATCAAGGTACATAATCATCAAAATGTTCCAAGCCAGTGAAAAAGGCAAAATCTTAGAAATAGCTAGGGAATTATGATCCATTACACAGAGAGGAATAAGGGTAAAGATAGCAACACATTTCCACTGAAAATGAAAATGAGACGATGGGAGAAAAAAATCTTAAGGTACTAGAAGAAAGACTGTGCACTTGTAATTCTATACATGAAATAATTTTTCTTCTAAAACAAGGACAACATATAAAAGACATTGTAAAAGTGGAAAGAATCCATTGCTCATTGACTCACACTAAGGAATATATTAACGGAAGCTTTTCAGACAGAAGGAATGGATGTGAGAAATATGGATCAGTACAGGTGAAGGAAAAGCACAAGAGACAGTAACTACATTGGTAAAGATAGTATTTTCTTATTTATATGTTTTAATATCTAATTCACTAAAATAATAATGGATGATTGTGGTTCCATAAGATCCTGGAACCCATAAGTTAGTAGTTGTAGCCACTTATGCTGCCTAAGTACATGCTATTATGTTTGTACGCTGACAAAAATCACATAATGATGTATTTGCCAAAACATATCCTTGTAAGTGATATAGGACTGTGAGTCAATCCAAAACATTTGTGTAATAATAATAGAACTTCAAAGTACTTGAAGCCCCGATGGATAGATCTACAAGAAGAAATAACAAAGTCAAGGTTCTGGACATTTCATCATAGGTCTAGAATCATGGAAAAAAAAAACCTAACAAAATTCCTAATCTACTTGAGCTATTGACAATTATAGAGCATTTCACTCATTTAAAGAAAACTATACATGTTTTTCTAAAAGCACATGGAACATTTTCAAAGATGGAAAATACCACAAAACAAGTCTCAGTATCTTAGAAAAAGATTCATGTCATACATACAAAATGTGTTCTCTGGCTGCAAAGAAATTAAAGAGGAAATTAATCATAGGAAAACATGTAGATAATATCCAGATATTTGGGAAGTAGCACACTTATACATTACTCATGAGTCAAAGCAGAATTCAAATAGGAAATTAGAATGTACTTTTGTTCATTTATTTTTTGAAATACAATCTTCATATATAACAGTCTGGTCTCAAGGTCATTATGTAGCCCAGGCTAGCCTTGAACTCCTGATTTTCCTGTCTCAGCCTCCCTGGAGCTAAAATTATAGTATGTTCCACTATAGCTGACTAGAAAGCATTTTTAATTGAAAGAATGAATGAATGAAAATAAAAACCCAACATATTAGAATTGTGGGATTCTGATAAAATACCAATCCCTATATTAAAATGGACCAAAGCTCCCAAATCAGTGACTTTAATTTTCACCTAATAAACTGCAAAAAAGGAGGGAACTAACCCTGAAATAAGCAGGAGAAAAGGTTGGGCTTTTCCTCTCTCAACAATTAACTGTGTAACCTGGGTGAGTATCACTGACGTCTTGTCTGGTTTCCTCTTAAAAGATGAGGATTATAAGAAATATCAGTATTTCTTGTATTGTAAGTCCATTGCATAATAATTACCAAGAAAAATTGTTAGTAATACTAATTTATAGGATCTCCCCCAAGTCAGGAAACCAAAATTTATGGGAAAAGCCTGAGTACCCGTGTATTTAAACACAAAAGTGATAGAGTTTCTTAAGGGAGATAAGACCAGCATCCTTCCTTGATGGCATACTAGTCAGTGACACGACATCTGATCCGACATAGTAGGAAGGTAGAGTCTCGGACAGGAAGGCTCTCAGGCTCAGCATAACCCTTTAGCACCTGTAATTCAGGCAAGCACCATCTCCCCAGCCCCTGTAATTCAGGAACCCCCATCACCATAGGGATTGTAGGGACCTTCATTTTCTCTCCTTGTGTTATATAAGCATGCCAGGTTTATTATCCCTCCTGGTTAGGTGAAGAAACCTGACTTTAGGTTGGTCCTCAGCCCTTGTAGCAATGTGGGAACAGAGGATGAGATTTAATTTGTCCATGTGCATTTCATTCCTGCCTATTTTTGTGCCATAATTTATTTCTCTAATGCATAATGGCTTTATTTATGCCCTAAACCATACAAACAAATTTATCCTGATGTACTTTCAGACTACTCTCTTATATAAACTTCATTTGAAATAAATTCCTCTTGTAAATCTTTTGTTTCTTGGCTGTCCTTTGAGACAATTGGAATTTTGTTTGGAATTTTGTTGCTGAAGATACACCCCTCCAGGGATCTTTCAATCCTCTTCACATCATGGGCAAGCACAATGCACCTGACCTTGTTCAAAGGCTGGGGCTACACTGCCCTGGGCGAGAGTAAAGAAAAGCAGAAATCTCCATCTCTTTCCAGGCCCTTTCACTTTGCTGTATGGAAAGGCTCCTCTGTCTGTCAACCAACATGCTTATTAGTTCTCCTGGTTCTGAGTTGGAATTTTAGTTTGGAATTTTGGTTTGCAGGCTCATTTTGAGCATCAGCTCCCAAATCTTTCCACCCTAAGAGTTTACAGGTTTTCTCTCCCAAGCCAGCCCTTGCACACTAACCCCTGACCAAGTTTACAACTGAGCCTGGATACCACACCCCTGGAAGAAACTTAGGAGAGTGGCAGATCTCTTGTGGTCTCTACACTGCTGGCTCAGTTCCTAGAGCTCACACTTATGTCTTTGCCCTTCATTTGTCCACATTCACAGCTGCATCTAAAGCCATAGTTCCAGGAGAACAGAGAGCCCTGACCACCTTAGCATCATCAGAAGCCTTTTCAACGGACTCAGTTCCAGGTCTCCCTGCATTTAGAATTCCTTGTCCTGTTAGGACCATGCTCTCAGTCACCACCACCTACTTCCAGAGCCCAGACAATCTGCAGTTTATGTTTTCCTTTTGTTTCTCCTCCACTGAGATGTCTATCTTATAAAGAGGCAGGTCAGGTCTTCCAGCTTTTCTTTCTTAATTATTTCATACATTATTTCTATATGTCCAGAGCAGAAAGGTAAACTCATTGCCTTTTTGGATCATTATACATGTCTGAGTGAGTCCATTTGAAAATGGTAAATGAATGATACTCCCTCCTAGCTCCACCTTCTCTACAGGAATGTATGGACTCTGGAGAAACACACGAGGCAGCTCTCCTTTACTCCTCCATTAGACAGAAACTGAGCATCCATATCTTCTCCAAATACTTGTGCTGTGTTTTTATAAGCTGACACCTGTCGACTTGTTAGAATGCTGTACGTGTATGTCCCATTCTCCTAATAACCTATCTGTTTAAAAACAAGGATTATCTTTAAAGTATTACCCCCAATAACATATTTTCTAGTAGCCACACACACACAGTTAAGCTTCAATAAAAATATCAATTACCAAATTGATTCATTCTGTACATGGCAAATTTCCTTAATCATTCAAGCACATTGTACTGTGCTGATTAATAAAAATATTTATATTTTCAAAGGTAATGTTGAAATACTAAAGTGAACAGCTATAAATGCCATACAGATGCAAACATATTTGACATTTTTAGGTGCTATTTGCTTTGAGAGTTCGCACTGACCAGCCTTAAGACATTGCATTGCTGTCTACTCTTCATTTCTGTTGATATGGTGGGGCAAAACTTTCCTTCCTGAAAGGGGCCTCCAGCCCTACCCATCAGGAAGTCAGCTACCTGTGACCAGCTGGCCTGAGTACATTCTCGCTACAAGCAGGTGTTAACTCACCCCAGGTTGTTAACCTTTGGGGAATAAAGAGGCAGCCTGTGTGGGGTCCCTTCTCCTCCCATTTGTTGCTGAAGATACACCCCCTCCAGGGATCTTTCAATGCTCTTCACATCATGGGCAAGCACAATGCACCTGACCTTGTTCAAAGGCTGGGGCTACACTGCCCCAGGCGAAGAGTAAAGAAAAGCAGAAATCTCCATCTCTTTCCAGGTCCTTTCACTTTGTTGTATGGAAAGGCTCCTCTGTCTGTCAACCAACATGCTTATTAGTTCTCCCGATTTCTCTTTTCATTCCCATAAATTAGCTAATGCATGCCATATCTAGCAATAGGAATCTTTCCTTTGATAAGATACAGGCCATGGGAAAATTGCAAAACTTTGTAAGCTTTACATTTTAGGTCATTTATTTACCTCCCAAACGAATGTTCTTTGTGCCTTTATTGAATCAGGAGTGTATTTTGTGCAAAGCATGTTTTATCACATGTTTTATCTGGTAGAAAGGATAAACTCATTGGAGGGTGGCATTTGCTCAAAAGGAACAGATGTCTGCAGGGTGTTCTCACCATGCTGGGGGTAGCTGGTGATGGCTGTGACATCTGCAGAAGAAATACAAGCAAACACTTTAGCCATACAGTGTCTCCCAATAGAGGGCAGGCTCACTCACAGCTCTGTACAAGAAACCTGGCTCATGCCCAAAAAACAATTTGCACAGAACTCCCTACCTGATGATGCTTGCATTTTAATTTTACATGAGAAAAAGAGAAGAAAACTCTGTGTGAGATCACCATGTGCTGTACACTCATGTGTAATTCCTGGCCTTGAGTGGTCAAGAGTACACATGGTAAGACACGTGTGTCTATCCCTCTGTGTGAGAAAATAGGAATACTTAACAAAAATATAATTTGGCAAGTGATTGAAAGGTTATCCCTAGGCTCTGGTTTTCCTTTCAAGTCTCAGCTTAGGCTTACAAAGACAAACTAGAGAGCCACTGCATTCCTAAAGCCTGTGAAATGGACTTGAAACTAATTGACAGATTTTAAAAACATGTTTGAATCAAGGGTAGAACACTAGGAAAAAGGCTTTAATTTTTTTCCCCTAGTGAGTGCTTTTAGGTGAAGTACATTAATGAATGAGAGAGCATTCAGTACTGTTGAATGTATTTACTCAAAGGATTAGATTCTAAGACAGGGTCATCGTGAAGGTAGAGTTGCTGGGGCTGGGCCTGACTTGGAAAAAGAAGGAATTGGAAGAGTTTAATAAGGACTTTCATCCTATGGTGGGGGACATAGACTAGATGAAGATATGGTATAGATTGAATTGTAGCCTCAGAACATAGGTTTAAATCCTGACATCCAGAATGTCACCTTATCTGAAGAAAAAGTGTTTGTAATTAATTAGGATGAGGTCATATTGGTTTAATTTGAACCCTAATCAAATGACAAATGTCCTCTGACACAAAACAGGGGACAAAAGATGCACCAGGAGAATACCAGGTGACACCAAGGAGGAGATCAGTGATGCTTCCATAAACTGAGAAGTAGCCAAGATCATGGGTCACCACCAGTAGCGACAGGAGAGGCTGGGATAGAGGACTCTCCTTCAGAGCCCTCTGGAAGGACACCCACATTTCACACTTCATCCTTCAGAAGGTGAGAGAATAAATTTCTGATGTTTCATACCCCCCAATTTGGCCATCCCAGAAAACCAATATAGGAAGTAACCTGCGTACATAACTTGACAGGGGAAGGGACTGTGGCTTTGGCATCAGAATATAGACTTTCATTTAACTAACACCCTCACTTTCCTTTTAATTCTTTGGAGATACTAGGTGAGATGTTTATAGAGGAAAATGTCATCATATTATTCTGTTTGTTTGTGTATGGATTTTTTATTATGGTAAAAAGCTAATAAGTATCCTAAGGATATATGTTTATAAGTATCCTAAGAGAAATCAGAATTGTTAAATATATGTAATAAAAGCAGGCTGCCAATAAAAGAGCACTTGGAAATGAAAAATAGGTAAATGATCTCTACTACTGACTTTTATTCCAACTAGAAAGGGGCTACAAGGGAGGGACAAGAGAGGAGGACTTAAGGGGAGGGTATTGTATATATGTAAGTAAATGGACATATTATTGGGGTGCAATGGAATAAGTGGGGTCAGAGGAAGGGATTGAATAAAGAGAGTGGGAGGAGAGTTAATCAAAATTTAAGATGTTATGAATAAGCCATAATGAAGCCTACTTCTTTGGATAATGGCACACCCAGAAGCCATAGATTGTTACTAGAAAAAGTTCAGTGCCAGAGATGTGATACCTTCCATTGAGTTGTTGGCCAGGGAGTTCTCTGATGCCCCCAAAACATTACAGACTATTGCCAAGGCTTTCTGTTGCCCACTGGAACTAGATGGTAAGACCATATTGCTGACGACTCCACATGCTAGGGCTGCAGGTCACTGAGAAATCAAGCTGGAGCTGAGCTGGAAACCTCCTCCCTGTTAACCAGCTGACAGAAAGCTGGGAAAGATACTCTGCATGCAACCCTATGGGAGACAGAAGTCATGAATGATGGTAAATAGCAATGGACCTTGCAAACCTTAAGATGGGCCAGCCAGGCCAAGTGTGCCAACTAGTGCTATAGTGACACATCTGATATGAAGGAAACCAACCACTCTCTAATTGGACTGGAGGCCCACTCCATGGAAGAGAATATATGCCTGATTCTGAAGACCTAGTCAAAATGTCAGGGGAGGTCATGAGCCCTAGGGGACTAATTCCTACTGTTGTCTGACTAAATGCATGTATTATGCTCACCAAACTGCCCTGTAAGCATTTTTTATAATGTTAATCTCACTTTTGGTTAGAGAAGCTTCTCTTTTCAGATAGTGGTGACCAATGGGGTGATTCAGAAGTCACCATAGTACTGAGAAGTGACAATGGGGTGTTCAGCACTGAAACATGTATTAATCTTCCAAGGCACAGAGTCCATTTCAGAAGAGGTGGCAGAAAGAATGTAAGTGCCAAAGGAAGGGTAGGATAGCTTACATTGCAATCTTACAGACACAAAATAGCCTGGATATCTATGACCTCACAGTGCCGGACACTGCCTACACAAGACCTTCATAACAGGATGAGAAGATGATGACATCGAAATAAAATAGAAATTAATTGAGAAGGGGAGGAGATATGAGGAAGGGTAGATTTGAGGGGGGAAAGTGGTGGGGGAGGGAATTATCATGGCTTATTGTCTATAGTTATGGAAGCTGTCAATAAAGAGTTAAAAATAGGTTAGCAGAAGTTTTAACAATTGTTCTAAGGATTAGAAGGTGAACTTAGACAAATTTTGTGGAAGTTAAAGTGGGGAGATGGAAAATAGGAAAGAGGAGATAAAGAAATTAAGGGAAAGATAATATCTTCAAAAATTAAGCAATCATACAAGTCTAATATAGGAAACAGATGATAGGCAAATTTCAAATCGGTAACCAAATTGAACTTATCTCAAAACAGAGCATATTGCACGAAAAGAGGATTAATAGAGTTTAATTACTATGGTGGTTTAAAAACATATTTTCTCTCTTTTTACATTTCTCTCCACAGATAGAATGGAATGTAGTGATTTTCATTGAATGAGTAGATTTTGGTAGTATTAACAGTGCCTGCCTCCTGGCACTGGGTAATGAGAAGCCATCTGTCATAGGAGTCTCCTACTGAACTTTGTCTTCTCTTGGGATGATTGCCCTTGGGAGCCAGCTACTGTCCTGTGAGGAGGCTTGGAGTCAAGGACAATACCTTTCTCATCCATCATAAGGGTCATGATCACCATCCTTACAAAAAAAGACAGACAACAAGAGAACATGATACATTTATTACTCAAAGTTTTATTTAACATGAAGCCATCAAAAATGAACAACCAAAGATCGAGGGGAAGGTAACTTTTATGTATAGGTTCAGTGAAGGATAGCTGTGTGGACAGCTATATGGACCCAAGTGGCAGGCTGTGAGGGAATCCAGCAAAGCCTGTCTAGCCAGATTCTGCATGGCTTCTGTGTATATCCAGTCCTTCCTCCTGAGTATGGGGTGGGCCTCCTGGAATGAGGGGCTTATGACCTACTATTAAATAAGGCAGGCCAGAGAATTTCTTTATGGCCAGCTATTACACAGAGGGTCAGGGCAAACTTACAGTAATGTTTTTAGGTTTTTATGGCTTGCTTGGGGGAAAGAGGTTCTATTTTGTCTGACCTGCCTTGCAGAGGAGGAATTAGAGCTGCTGTGACTTGCTTTGGGAGAGAATGAGGGATGAGAGACAAGAGGGAAGGGAAGGTCAGAGAGACATAGGTTCTGTGGGCTTCCCATGTCCTTTAAGGCCAAGCCAGTACAGGCGTGCACACTGTGGGTTGCAACAGAGAGGCAGCGTCCTTGCCAGCCTCCAGCCACAGCTAACACCTGGAGGAACAGAGATGGGTTGTCAGTCTGTAGCTTTTCTCTGTCTGGTATCTTTATTTTTACATATATTACAAGGGAGAAAAGTGGGTGCTGCAGTCAGCTTTCTAGTTGCTGCACAGAAAGAACCCAAGCAAAAGTGGCTTGTAGAGGAATGAGTTTATTTGGCTTACGGACACGGGGAGAGACTCCATCCTGGCAGGGAAGACAATGGCATGAGCAGAGGGGTGGACATCACCTCTGCCACAGCACTGTTTTTTTTTTTTTTTGAGGAATGGGTTTATTTGGCTTACGGACTCAAGGGGAGACTCCATTCTGGCAGGGAAAATGATGGCATGAGCAGAGGGCTGGACATCACCTCTGCCACAGCACTGCAAACAGCAGCAGGAAGGTGTGCCAAACTCTGGCAAGGGGAAGCTGGTTTATAACCCCATAAGCCTGCCCCTGACAACACAGCTTCATCAAGGTTGTAAAACCCAAACTACCATCAGCTGAGGATCTATCATCTATCAGAACACATTCATTTGTTTGTGGGGGACACCTGTATCAAACCATGACAGTGGGTAAACCAAAAAAGAGGGACAAGAGATAGCCTGTAAAGCAATTTTACCTAAACACCATGAATGGTCCCTGTATTAGTCAGGGTTCTCTAGAGGAAGCAGAGTTGACAGAATGGATTGTAGTAAAAAGGAATTTATTGGGGTAGTTTACGAGAGTCCAACAATAGCAGTCTGCAGGCCCACAGGTAACGAAACCAGTAGCTGTTCAGTCCATGTGGCTGGAGGCCTCAGCAGTCCCAATCCAGACCAGAAGGCCTGATGGCTCCCTTGGGAGTGGCTGCACTTCAAGTCCACATCCCAAGGAAACTGGGTTCTGATGTCCAGGAAGAATAGAAGCACAGAAGCACCAGCAGCAAACAAGCAGGAGAGAATTTCTTCCCCTTTATATAGCCTTAGGGTGGGGTCTTGCAACCCTTCCTCAGGCTTAAGTGCTTCCTGAGTCTCTGGAATTTCCTTCCTGCACTGCCCACACAGGAAAGAATGTTTACTTCTCACTTCTTTGAGCTTCAGTATATCCTGCCCCCTACTGAGAGACTGCCTTCCTGTAAACATCCTGAGAGACCTACCTACCCAAGATAATTAAAAAGATCAAGTTGACAACAAAACTTAACCATCACAGTCCCCATGGAAAGAGCTGCAATATTTGGCCCTCTGTATTGAGTGTTGTTTACATCAACAGAGACTTACTTGAAAAAATTTTAAAGTAAAGGTCAGTTTTTGCAATTTTTAAAAGAATTAATATTTCAATTTCTGGATTTTTCTAGGCTTTATTATATTTTGGAATCCATCTTCCATTTGTATGTCCTTATCTCCTGGGAATGTGAATTTCTCCCCCTTTACATTGTTTTTATTGCAGGACCATTTTTTTTACAGTCTTATAAAATTATCTGTTTTGTTTGTTGTGATTTAGCAAACTCACAAAATGAAGTTTACTTTCTTCTATACCCTCTGCAGATCATAATTTTTAATTTTCAAGTGAATTTATTAATTTTTTATAATTACATAGATGTATATAATGTATTTTGGTCATGTTTAACCCATTATGTTCTCTTACTAACTCCCCTTCATCTTCCCAACTGGTCTTTTTTGACATCATGATTTTCAAATTATCAACTTTAAAGCTTGTTCACTTACAAGTTTCTTGACTCCTCCTTGATCTCCAGATGAGGTGGATCTAAAGTTCCACAGGCATGTCCAACCTGGACTCTGTGGGTCTTACGTGGCCCAGGATAGCAACAAATGACACACAACATAAAGTTGAAAACTGAGTTAAAATGGTATTAGATTTCTTTGAACTTTTTTTTTTGTGACTTAATTGTGTGGTTCTTGAGCATGACCTTTGTAGATTACCATGTTGAGTAGCAGTGTAAAAAGGCTGGATCCTAGTTCTAAAAATGTGCTGTTTCTGAGAAAAAGGGGCTGTCCTATGGTGACTGGTGCTAACTGAAGAAGTCCAGGGATTCTCTGGAGGAAAGACTGACTACATGAAAACACCCACCTTCCCATTACTCACAGGTATGGCCCACATCTCCTAAGAAAAGTTAAAACATAGCTGAACCTTGAAAATAATGATAGAACCTAGACAGGACATCATTCCGGTGCTATACAAGAGCAGAGCCACCCAGGGATTATCCATCTGGTGTCTTCCTCTACTCTTCTCCACCTTATTTTCTTGAGATGGGTTCTCTCACTGAACCCACAAACCGCTATGCCCTTCTCTGATGTGGGTGCTGGGAATCCAAACTCAGGACCTTGTGCTTGCATGGCAAACACTTTACCTCATATTTATTTTTAAAGGTCTCATCCTAGCTTGTAGATTTTTATCAGTAGATATGAACAATTGATATCAATTACAAAAATAATCTCTACATGTATAGTGAATAGTTTATGAACCAGTTTTGCTCTAGCAATCTCGTCCTAATTTTTTAGTTCCTTTGTGTTCTATTTATCTTCTTCCTCCTTAAATTTGGTGGACACATCAAACATTTTATGAACTGAAGATCCTCCTAAAGTAACTTCAGGGAATAAAAAGAGAAATAAAGAAGCTATCTGCAGAGGTCATTGTCATTTAAAATGCCTAGTCTGAATGGACCTGGGATTGAGTTCATGTTGACACTTCAAATTCTAGTTACTCACCTCAGAGTCAATTTGTTTCTCTGTTCTTTCCATGTCTGTAGCTCTTCTTGATCCCCATAGTGAGAAAACTGGCAAGGAAGTATATTGCTTAAAATGTTTCCTGTTCTTTAGGATCATGTTTTTCACAGTCTGATGTGCAGTAGTCCTATCTGATTTTGTTTCAGTTTAGAGGGTAAGTTCAGCCCCGGCTTCCCCACCTTAGTTGGAAGCAGAAATCTACTAATGCTCTTTTCATGAATCACTTATTATCTTGCTTTAAATAATATTTGCAGGAGTACATTATATGACAAAGCATACCCTCTGAGACCCCCCAAATTCCTCTTGCTAACACTATCATATTTCATATTTGCTCATTACATTATTGATCAGTGATTTTGTTCCTTACTAGGCTGGAGGCTCAGTAAGACATGATTTCAACTTCTTTTTGTTTTGCTTATTTTTCAGTGTGTAGTATTTACCTTTGGTTTAAATGCTATTTAATAAACAAATTTCTGCTGTCAGTCATAAAAACTCACTGCTATTAACGCAAGATTCCAGAGAACTCCAACACTTCTAGATGTGATTATTCTATGTGTGTTCACAGCATCAGTCTGGTGAAGTGATGACATTCAAGAACTTCCTAAGTAGGCATGTATACATGCACAGGAGGTACTGAGAAAAAAAAGAATGCTAGAGAGCAATGCAGTCTATTGAAGAATCCAGTTTTCTTGTTGAAATTAATCTCACATTGGGAAAAAAAGGAAAGAAACAAATAGTCATCATTAAATCCAGCTTATAGTACTACATAGAAATATTTACTGTTGAGTCCCCAAAAGGCCACTAGAAAAACCTACACATCAAGAAAGACCAAATTTACTAGGACAAGTACAATAGGAACAAAATCTCCCGTGTTAGCAGAATCAGCCTCAGCATCTTGACAT
This sequence comes from Zapus hudsonius, assembly GCA_004024765.1. Lineage (NCBI taxonomy): Eukaryota > Metazoa > Chordata > Mammalia > Rodentia > Dipodidae > Zapus > Zapus hudsonius. The sequence goes on along the minus strand of PVHP010002054.1, from coordinate 20,378 downwards.
TGGTAAATTAGGATGAATATGAGAGGCCGCACTCACAAGGGCCAGACTATGTGAGCATATATGACCCCCCTTCTCTGCAGCAACCAGCCCAAGAAGCTAAGTCACATCTCTGTAGCAATTGACCTAAAATGATCAGGACTTAGACAATGACTGCTAATGCTTCTCATTTTGCCCTAACTTTCCAACTCAGGACCAAACAAAGAAAGTTAAGCTTGCTGCTGACTCAATCCCACAGCATGAGTTGCATCTAGTGAGTCCACGCCCACCTTCTCCATGCCAACAACTTTTAAACAGAACATATCCAAAGCCTCCCCCACCAGTTCTTCTTTGCAGCCATAAGCTTCCCATTTCATTTCTACCAAATGCAAGGGATGGTGACTTCCTTGCTATGGCAAGCACTAAACAGATGGTGTTTCTTCTCATCTGGGTTCCATCACTGGTTTCTGCCAGGGTGTTTTAATGTTTTAGAGCCAGGACTGGGTGATTTTCAAGGAAAGTCTTGCAAAGCAGGGGAATGAAATGGGGAGTTAATGATTGAGAGGTACCACAAGTTTCACTTGAAAAGCTGCTAGCCTTACGTGCAAGCAGGTTAAGAGGTGCAGATACTTCATGGAGCAAAGAACTGAACTACTGGTTTCTATTTAACCAAGGGCTGGGGCTGGCATTCAAAAGCTTTGACAGAAGCCTGTCTTGTTTTGGGGACCTCATGGGTCTCTGATCAACAGCTCAGTGTGGGAAGGAATTAATGACTGGGACAGGGAGTTGCAGGTCTGATCAGTTTTTCATGGGGTAAGGCTTCCTCCCATTCTATTCATGACCCCTCCTACCAGGCAATGCCCACAGTTTCCTCAGGAGCTTACTGTGTGTAAGGATTTTATGGTTTTGATTCATTATTCGTTTAGCTTATTGTATAAATCCACCCACCCTCCCACTCCCTTCCCATTCCTTCCATCACATTTTTCAGTCTCTCATTGCACCTGTCAAGTTTGCTTAGAGTTTAAGCTTAACCTGATTAGGAAATGCATATGAGGGAGAATATGCAGTGGGGTTTGACTCTTTGTTCTTGTGTGAGTTCACTAAGTATGGCATCCTTCAAGTCTGTCCACTTTTGTTTAAATTTCATTAGGTCATTTTTCCTTTCAGCTGTGTAGAATTCCATCGTGTGAATGTACTACAACTTTGATATCCATTTGTGCAGAGATGGGCATTTGGGATGATTCTAATTCTTAGCTATTATAAATTGAGCTGCAATAAACATGGTTGAGCAAATACCTCTATGCTGAGGTGTGAAATCTCAAGGGTAGATGCCTAGTAGAAGGAGAGCTGTGTCTGTTGGTAGCTCTATGTCCACTCTATTCAGGAGTCTCTACACTGATCAGGTTCGGGTTTTCTCAAACTCATCCCCTCAAACATCAATTGAAACTACACAGTGGGAAATCATATCTGGGCATTCTATATCCATTTCTATTCACTCTTGTCTAAAATGGAAATCATCACTATTCTGTCATCAAGATTTATCGGACTGTCCTCATGATGAGCACTATATCTATTTGTTGCAGCTATAGCAGAGTACCTGGCAGTGTGTAGTGTATAAAGAAGAGATTCCTTTCTTCAAGGGTTAGGAGCTGGCAAGTCCAAGGTTAAGGAACTAGCACCTGTTGAGGGTCTTTGTGATATGTCATCCTGTGTCAAAGGCAGGAAGTCTGGTTGATGGAGTACAAAAGGAGGCAAGACATCTTCGCTTACAACAAAGCTACTCTTCATGAGGATGGATCCCATATGGTCTAGTTGACTCTTATAATCTTAATTCTGTTACACTAGGGATTAGGTTTTCAACACATGCTTTGTGGGGGCATATTCAAAATTACAACCTTCATTGCTGACTAAGAAAAATTATTATTCTGGTGGTATTATAGGCATCAATGATGAAGAAGAGGGAAGAAGTCGATGGGATGATGGTAGCACAATGTCATGAAATCTTGCCCATTTCACTGTCCTCAGTTCTGAGTAGAGAAATGAAATCTCAGGGAAAAATTCAACCAGTCAGTGCTTGATTATATTGGGTGAGAGAAACTTGGGAGCATAAAGGTAAGAAACCTTGAGACTTTTCTGGAGTCATTTTTTGTAATATCCAACTTAACTTGTATATCTCTGCCCATTTTCCTCAGTTTTTCCCTTCTTCATCCCCAATAGTCTAGTTGCCAGTCAGTCATTAGGAGACAAGCTTATTTATTAAAAGAATCACAGTGTCAAGGCTGGGGACATAGCTCAATGAATAAGAGTACTTGTTGCACAAACCTAAGGACATGAGTTTGATCCCCAGCAGCCACATAAAAATCCTGGCATAGCCATCCATGCCGGTAACCCCAGTGTTGAGGGGGCGGTGGACACAGGACTGATCAGCCAGAGGGGGGGAAATATGCTCCAGGTTCAGGGAGAGACTTCAGCTCAAGGAAATGAAGTAGAGGAGAATTCACATTCTTCACTGGTCTTCACTTACATGTGCAAAGGGTTTGTGCATCTGCATACATCATGCACACACACACACACACACACACACACACACAGGCCACATGCACATGCAGTGAAAACCCAAAAATGAATTACAGTGTCAATCCCAGATAGGATGGTATCTGTGTTTATGCAAAAATTACTCTTCCAGAGAAATAAGAACAAAACTGAGGCCTTAGAACAACCAGGGGTCTCTGCTCACAGACAGGATTACTGTTGTTTAGTAGAAAAAATGAGTTCTTATAATAAATTCCATAACAGCAGCTTAGCCATAAATGATTTTTTAAAAGTCACTTGACTGTGCGAACTGGCTAGAGCAGAGATACTTTAATGATATTTCAAGAGCTTAATGTCAACCATCAGTGTCCAATAAATGAAAATTACTTTTACTGATACATCTGGAAATATGATAGTTTCTTTGAGCTAAAGTCTTTCAAGCTTTGCATAAAATCTGGACTTTTATTTTTTTCTCCGTGCCTGTTATATAAACTTCTTATATGTGTTAGAGATAAATAAGATAAATGAGACATTACTTGGGATATTGAAAAATGAGTAAAATGTTAAGACAAGCTAAATTTACTGTTTGCTTATTGAGGGGAAAAAAGAAAGCAAATAATTTATTTAGTGAAAACAATTTTCCTTAAAGAAAAGCCTATATTTTAATAAGCAGAAAGGGACAGGGGAATATATTTCAAGATGGAAGAAACATGATTGCAATGAAAAATGCAATGTGTCAAAGGAGCTACTTGCAAGGGGAACACACTGATCTGAATATAAAATCCTGCTCCTTCCTGTCACATCCTAACTTTATCTTCATTCTTATCTGTTTATGCATCTAACTGATATTTATTGAGTATTGACTGTTGCTGACACCAGAGGAGGTGCTGGTAATACTTCAGTGCACGAGATAAGCATACTCTGAGTGGAATTTCCATTAATTAACTCATGAATTCATATATTAGATAAAATAAAGTTTAGCTCTGTGTGATAGGAAACTCAAAATTACTGTTTAAGCAATTGGCTTGTGTAAATATAGGTTATCAAACCTCCAAGAATACCTCCACCATCATGAGAAAGTCACTCTTCAGCAGGGTTGGTGTGTTCAGCTTTGTGGGTCTGTTTTCTTTCACTGGGCACAATGGTCCACTATTCTAAGCCATGAGTGCATTACAGGTTACTCTCAAATTGAGGAACTTCTCACTTGTTTTAGGACTTTGGTGATCGCAGTACTACAAAAATTCATTTGCAAGTTTCACTGAGTACAAGCTTTCCATTTCCCTTGGCTAAACACCTAGATGAGGGAGCCATGAGTTATGTTGGGTGTATATCAGATTTTATAAAAACTGAAAAACTATTTTTAGTGTGACCATACTATTTTGCATTGGCACCAGCAATGGATGGGACTTTTACTGGATCTGCAACCTCATCGGTCTTGGCATTGTTGGGCTTTCCTTCTAAGCTGGTCCTTAGATGTACAGAGTACATCTATGCTGGTTGTTTTAGTTAGCAGCTCACTAATGAGTAAGGACAGCTTCATTCCTGCTGTTGTGCATCATCTGTCTGACTGCTCAAATCTTCTGCCCATCTAAAATGGTTTGTTTCTTCTTAAGTTTTGAGAGTTCTTTGTATATTGGCCCCAAATTCTATGTCAGATATGATTGACAAATATTTCCTTCTAAACTATGTTTGTCTTTTCATTCTCTTCACAGTGCAGGGTACAAAGTAAATGATATAATTTTGAGAAAGTCCCATTTATTTTTTTCTTATGGGTTGTGATTTTTGTTTGTTCTTGAAATTTTAGGCCTTGGACTTTTTATTGTAAATAAAATTTGTGTAAAACACAAAGAATTGATTTTTTCCAGCAACAATAGATTATCTACAAATAGTATTTTAAAAAGCCCAGTCTCCTAAATGTGAACCAAATAGAAAGATTTAAGATAATTTATGTTGGAAGAGCCAAGTTTGACTGGAGAAAGATGAGGTAAGGACCCAACGATGTTTATACCACAGAACTAAAGTCACTTGGATCTTGCACAATTACATATCACATGAAGTAAAATGCTTCCTGGGAGAGAGCGCCAAGCATTCATTTATTATTTTCTTCTTCTATTGAACATTTTTACTGAGCATCTACTGTGAGCCAGGCACTATGATCTATCTGGAAATCCACAGAAAAATATGTTGAAAGAATTTATAATAAATAAGTCAATAGATAATAATACAATTTGGAAAGAAATGTGATTTATATTCAAAGTAAGCCCTGCTTCTTTGTGCATACAGTGTTCTCATAACATCTCAGTTTGAAATTACATATTTGTGTGATTACTTGATTTGAAGTCTGTCTCATGGTGTGCTCTAGGAGAAAAAAATGCAAGCTGCTTTCATAGCTGTGCTTGGCAGATAGCAGGAGCTGGATTAATAGTCATTGAAAAGGAAAGAGTCTACTATTGAAGTAGGGTGAGGAGGCACTGCTGATTTTGCCCTTGGTAGTTTTTAAGACTCCTTAAGAAGGTGACAATGAAAGTGAATCTTGAAGAAGAGGTAGGAACTTGCTGCTGAGCACAGAGGGTTGAGGAAGAGGTGGACTGGGGTCCAGCACCATAAGGTCTTAGTCTTGGATACGTGACTCTCCTGTCTGCGTCAGGAAGAGTAGGCTGGATGAGAACAGCACGGAAGACAGAAGAAAAAAGCCTTTAGTCTAAACTTCAGTGGACAGACTGTTTTAGTGACACGATCACATTAGAGACAGACAGATGGCAGCGTGGTAGCCACTGAAGAGAAGAGAGGGCAAGGGCCACTGCTAACGTTCTGATAAGACAAGATGCGGGTCAGGCAGTGACAATTGGGATGTCAAAGTGAAACCATTCTGAAAGCTGGTCTAGGAACAGGCTCTAGAAAAAAGAAGCCTCTAGAAGGTTCTTGTCAGTGATAGACAAGAGGGGTGAAGTAGGAGATTGAACAATGTAGCTTTTCTGATGTCTGAGGAGTATTAGATGTCAGTAGCAAACCTATATACATTTTTTCTGATGTTACATGTTCATTAGAATAGGAAAAAAAGGATAAAGGAGAAAATTGAAAATGTATCCATTTTCCCAACACATAAAGATAACCCACTGCTGGGATTTTGCATTCATACCTTACTCATTCTAAAATGTATTCAGTGTATGGAGAGATGGTTCGGGGTAAGAAGTTCCAAGTGATTGCTGTGCAAATATTAACACCTGAGTTTGGATTCTTGGCACCCATGTAAACAGTTTGGCATCTGCCTCTCCTCATCTGGCCTGTGCACACATATGCGCATACACCCCTCTCCCCCACACACTAAACATACATTTTTGTTTTGTTTTTGCTTGTGGAGATAGAGTCTCGCTCTGGTCCAGGCTGAGCTGGAATTCGCTATATAGTCTCAGGGTGCACCACCACACCTGGCTAAACATACATTTTTGAAAAATAGCCTAAAGATTCCATTCCTTGTGTTTTTGGCCTCATGAACTGCCATAATATGAAATACTTTGCTCTCCTTCTCTTCTCCTTTCACTTTTTTTTTTTTTTTTTTTTTTTAAGAAAGGATCTTGTCACGCTGCCCTGGCTAGACCGGCACTCTGTAGACCAGGCTGGCCTTGGACTTCCAGGGACACTCCTTACTCTGCATCCTGAGGCATGCACTACTATGCTCTGCCTGAGCTTCATTTTAAATCCAAATATTGTTTTACCTAATTTAAACTATGTACTGAATTAATTTTGGTGGATTAAAAACAGAGCCTCCCAAAAGCTAGGTAAGGTCTCTACCATTAAGTTAAACCTTCAGTTCTAAATTATTGTATTTTTTTGAAATCAAATTAAATGTAGAGTAGAGAACAGCCGAAAACACAAGTTCTTCTCTGGAAAGGAAACGAATCTCTGCAGTGCTGACACCCCTTGGCAAGCTCTTAGTGATGGATTCTAACCTGTAGTTGTAACCTGCCCACACACGGAGGGCCACAGCCAGGTTCTGTTTGATTAATTCATAAAATGCAATTCATTCAAGTCCTTCAGCCCCGTGGGAAGACAAACAGTAGTGATCTCCTTATTTGTCAAAAAATCCTAAAGGGATTCATTATTTTTGTCCATTTGAACTCCCAGCTTGCTTGTACACACACACACACACACACACACACACACACACACACAAAACACACACACACAAAACACACACACACACACACAAAACACACACACACACACAAAACACACACACACACACACACACACACACACACACACACACACACGAAATTTACTCAGCTGTTGACCCAGAAGCTGTTGATCAAAATATCGTATTGGCGTACCCAGGAAGTAGGTTTGAAAATAAAGGTTAAGCATGCTTTTATGTTGAGACAGAATAGATTTTGGGGAAGGACAGGCAGGGAGATTTAGGAGGAAGACTGGGAAAACGCTCCAGAAATGCCTGAAGAGAACGTGAGGGGACTCAGAGCAAGGGGGCCAACAGAGCAGATTGCTCTCCTGAAGGGTACCCACAGGCCAGGCTCAGAGCCTTTGGAAGCTGGTCTCCAGCTTTCAGCTCCTGGGAAGTCCTTCCTACAGACCTGGTTATCCCAGCTGGCCAACAGCTCTTGGTACTGCCCATTTTGGGTGGGGGAGAACTGAAAGGTCCAGGAATGTTAAGACGGATTTAAAAGGAAGAGACCAAACGACCCCTCCCCACCAAAAAAAAAAAAAAAAGACACCAAACAAACAACAACAACAAAAAACCCTCTCTAGAAGGGGTTGGGGGGGGCGTGTTATTTAGGGAAACGGTTTGGCAGCTGATGGGAAAATTATGCCCTGGGGCAGCTTTCCACCCAAATCCATAACCAAATTTCTTTCCATTTGCAAACGAAGACCCACCTCCCACCCTGCCACCCTGCCACCCCCTGCCCCACAGTCCGAGTCCTGGACTCCCAACGCCAAGGGACTCCCACTCTTCGGTCCAAGGGGTGAGCCTGGGCCAGGGTCTCTGGACACATGGATGAGGCGGCGGCTGGGGAGAGACCAGGGGGTGGCCCACAGGAAGGAACCTGCGGCCTGAGCAAACACAGCTCGCCCGCGATGCTCCGTGGGAACAGGCTTCCCCAGCGGTCCCCGGTGCCCGCCTCTTCCGCCCTCGGCGGGCGGCCGGAGCCCGAGTTTGCAGACTTGCGGCTCGCTGGCTCGGGCCGCCCGGCCGCGAGTGGGGGTCGCGCGCGCCCAGCCAATGAGCGCGCCCCGCGGAGGGCTCGGCTCCTCCTGCGCGCGCCGATTGGTGCGGAGCCCCGCGAGGCCGGGCCGGCGGGCGGCGGGCGGCGAGGGCCGGGCGCGAGTGGGAGTGGCGCGCGCCCCCCGCCGGCCAGCGCCCGCTCCCGCGTCCTCCTCCCCGCGCTCGGCTCCCGGGCTCCGGCCGCGCGCTGGCGGGGCTCCGCATTGCACACTCCGGGGGCGCCGCCGCGTTCGTGGGATGGGGCAGCGGGATCCGCGCGCAGCCGGGGTGAGTACCCGTGGGGCGCCCTCCGAAGAGCTCTGCGGGACGGGGACTGCGGATGCGGGGCGCGGCCCAGAGCCGCGGGGACCGGGGTGGAATCCGCGGCACCCGCGCGCGCGCGGGGATCCCGAGTGTCCGGAGAGCGCTGCGCGGAGCCCGGCGGGTCCGGAGGGGTGTGTGCGCGCGTGGGAGCTGCGCTGGCGCGCGCGATGGCAACGCCAAGTTCAAGGCTGGACGCGTCTTCCCCGGAGTCATTCTGCACCTGCACGGGCCGGGCGGGCGGGCGTCCTTCAGGAACTCCTGCGGAGTGAGTTCCCGGGCAGCACCCCACGTGTTGCTGCGGGGTTCGGGGGCAGCGTCCTGGCCCACCCGAGCCGCGGGGGTTGCCCTGGGCCCTGCGACCACCTACCCGACGACCTCCGTGGGTCCACACAGGAAATAGGGACTTCACCTGGGCTTGATTTGGCGACTTTTTTTCCCTCCCAGGTTACAACAATTCTGTTGGTTCATATTTGACTAAAGAAATTCATCATAAAGCCCTCTAGGTCATTCTAACTCGCTCTGATCCCCACCACGGTCTCACCTTTTTGGTCACCTACCCAGTCCCGTGTTCTGTCAGGTATAGACCATACTCCACGGAGATGTTCAAAACTTGATGTTTGGACAGGATTTTTTTTTTTTTTAGGTGTGGTTCAGACAGCTTCAGTATTATAGTTAATTTGCCAGCCTTGGGGACTCCAAAGACCTACTTTAATTTGGGGGTTTGGGGGGAAGTGGAAATAGATCTTTGGGAACGACTTGTTGGTTGAGCAGCTCTGACCTCGTAGAGCACATGACAAAAGGAACATTAAGCTTCTCCCTCTGGTAACCTACCCAAGGTGTGACCTCCAAAATTCAATTTTCTTTGTGGGAGGCAAGGGAGTTTAGGTTCTCCAGGGAAAAGCTTATTTCTTGTTAAACTGACTTGTGGTGACATATACTCTGTTCTGCTCTGCTCTGGCCAGCCATTGCACATGCCAGGATATTATTAGAGCAATTCCCTTAAAGCTATTACATTTTCTTTCCAGTGAAAGGAACTCCAAGTAGCTGTTAAAATTTTTGGATCTGTACCTTCCCTTATTTCTCTAGGAGACATGAATGGTTACTGTGTATGTGCTCACGTGTACCACGTTTGCAAAAAAGATATTTGTGCAATCGTCCATGAAATGGCTTAATGCACATTTATGTTAAACCCATTTAAATGTAAAACATCTATCTGTTTTCAATTTTAGTTTGCACCTCAGCCAAAGGCAAGCTGACTGAAATGGGACTTAAGAGAGGTTTTCTTGTTTAAACAGAGGTTTACAGCACTCTGGTTTTGAGAGCACACAGTAAGCTTTCTGAGCTCACAGACACACAAAGCCTGCTTTTAAAAGAAATGTGTATTTGTTCCTTAGGTCAAAAATAATCAGAAGTATTTTCAGACCCACCCAAAGAGGTAGACATGGTTCATGGGGCAACATTTTGAAGGTGTGGATATAAGCTTTGTAAGATGCATGTGGTGTGTAGAATCCATAAATGGGGTGGATTCTAGGCAAGTAATGCCCAGTAAAAATTAAACCACATATTGTATCATACTATAATGTGGAGCATAACATTAAAGTGTTTTTGAGGAAGTCCTGTTTTATATCACCCACCCCCATTTTACAGATGAAACAATTGAGGCTTTCAGATCGATTTTTCCAAGGTGAATGGCAGAGTTCTAATTCACATGGTGTCTGAAGCCTTCTTTTCTACCTTCTCTGTTTCCTGCTCACCCTCCTTGCTGCCTCGTTTCATGTTGGCTCATATCGTTATTGTATAGCTACTTCTGCTTTCTGTTCATCTTTTCACTGTTCAACCTATCTTCAGGGACCATTTTGTGTTACTCCCAAAAGGCTTTGCTTTCTACTAAATAATATTTCACTTGCACTAATGTGTGGGCTGATAGAGACTTAAAGGAGATAGCTAATAATCACTTTAATTATATTATTTCATTACATTGCTTCTACTAGTGAGTTGGTAAAGATACAAGTAATGAAATCATGAAGAATGATGCGTAGTGTTTCAGGAAAATCAAGTGACCAGTAGTGGCAGGGATGTTTGAGAGACACAAGTTTTCTACTTTATAGGCAGAAACGCCTCATGACTTCTGTAAACAACTTACAGTGAGGTCTTAAGTAATTATTTCAATACTATTATTCTTATTTTACAAAGAATTGGCAAAACAAATGTGTTAAATAAACCCAGAACAAAAAGTTCTCCTTATGAAGCCCTGACATCCTCATTAACTAGTATGCAAATGCAGCTAAAGACATTGATTAAAGAGAAATCACATTTTTGCTTGTATAACTGTCATTAGGAAGCTTATAGATTTCTGCTTATCTATTATTTATTAAACATAATTTTGTGGGTCTTTTTGGGAAAGTTATAATTCCCGATATTTACTTGTGGCATTGCATAATATTAAGATTTATGGAGTTACTTTTCTTTGCATTAATCTGAGTAGGTGCTGAGCTTGCTATGTTTGGGACTATGTTTGTTAAGTCTTCCCATCATGGGCGCTGTGGGACTTCAGAAAGTGGGGGGAATCTCTCTGCGCTTCAGTTGCTTTGTAACGGTGAATAGCATACCTACATCAAGCAGTTTTTCAGTTGGTGAAGCAAATATTTACTGATTTCTTGGTTGTACTAACTGTACTCTGGGTACTGTGGATACAAGGGCAAACTCCTGAGACTTAATGCTCTAATGTATGCAATGTGTTCAGCATGAGGTGCTCCACTTAGTAAGTGCTCCCTGATTGTTAGCTGTCGGCATCATACATTCAATTCAGGAGCTGTTCCCTGAGTATCTGCTTATATAGTACAAATGGCAGCATGCATGATGAGTGATTTCTGCTTCATTTCAATTCAGTATTCAAATGGGGGGAGAGTACCCCAAAGAAAGCTGTTAAATACACAGTTGTTCCCCAACAGAGAATTCAGTGCTGACATGTTAATGAGAAATGAGAAATAAATACTTAAAAATTAACTTGAGGGCTGGAGATATAGATGGCTCAGCAGTTAAGGTGTTTGCCTGCAAAACCTAATGACCCTGGTTCCATGCCCCAGTACCCATGTAAAGCCAGATGCACAGAGACACATGCATCTGGAATTGTTTGCAATACCTAGAGGCCCTGGTGCACCCATTCTCTTGGACTGTATCTCTTCTGCTTTCTTTGATTACAATAAATGAAACATTAAAAAAATCAACTTAATCACAGGAAAGTGAGAGATGTGTAAATTATCTTATAGAAATCCAAATATAAGAAGAGTAAAGGGCTAGAGAGATTGCTCAGTGGTGCTTGCTTGCAAAATCTGATGACTTGGGTTTGATTGTCCAGTACCCGTGCTTCTTGCAATTCATTTGTTAGATCCTGATACCATATGTGGTCGTGCCATTAAGTGGGACCCTTGGGCCCAGTCAGCATATGCAGAACTAGTGCTGTCATAAGGAGTTTGCAGAGGGCCATGTGAGGATACAGCAACAAGGTGCCACGTAAGAGGCAAGGACTGAGCCCCCACCAGATAACAGCTCTGTTGATTGGTCCATGTTCTCCAGCTTCAAAACCTATACGCAATAAATTCATGTTGTTTGTAACATAATAATCTAAGGTATTTTGTTATAGAAGTCTGAGAAGATCAAGACTGATAATGATACTTGATCCTCACAAGGGATCCAGGAGTTCTTGTATATTGTTCTTCAACATCAACTTTATAAAGTATTGTGGTCAAAGTCATTGACCTGGCATTGTCAAAAAGAATCTTAGTAGAAAACAGAAGAGTTTATCTTATTCTTATATGAAATCATATATGTATATACATATATATATGTATATGTATATATATATGATTTATATGGCACACAACTCTTCGTGTCATTCCCCCAGAAAGATGGTTATGAATGGATCAGACAAGAACACTGCAATGAAGAGCTGTTGCCCAGGATTGTGAGTGAAGACTTGTGGGAGGTAGCTGTGATCTGGTCACAGAATGTAAAGATAAGAACTCTACCTTAGAAAGGAGCTGGAGCCTACTACCTGCTGGAAGATTTTAAGCTTAACTAATCTGACTCTAGACTACTGTAGGCTAACCCAGAAGTGACCTAGGCAGAAGGGTGTAGGATGGACATTCCTCTTTCAGAGTCCTTGAAATGATTCACACACGGCTCAGGTGTGTGGCCATGACACCCATATTGGATTAGGGGTAGAACGAACCACTTGATTTAGGAGCCAAGATCTCTTGTAGCAGCTTCATGGAGAAGTCTACCAGCCTCCATGCCCAAAGGGCACACTCGGTTTAAAGAGTCACAGCTCTCAGAGAATCCCCAAGCCTGGTCTCCCCATCAGATAGTTTCCCCCAGTCTACTACTTAAAGGGGATCCTTGCAACTATGACAATTTTACACTTATCAGGTCACTATAATAAAAGAGCTAGACAGATACCTAGAGTGAATTTTTGCTGTTTTTCATGAAAATAATAATTAAATGAAACCTAGGACGCATCCTGTGCTAATTGCAAATCAGGGATTTTCAATAGAAAGTATAAGCTCAGGGCTGAGGACATGGTTCAGTGGTTAAGAGTGTTTTCCAGCAAGCATGAGGATCTGAGAGGGCCCGAGACCTTCCAGGTTCAATTCTCCAGCACTCACCTAAACAGCTGGGCATGGCCATACATGCCTGTAACCACACCCCTGTCCTGTGGGAAGTGGATTTGCTGGAGCTCACGAAAACTGCAGCTCCAGATTCTGAGAAAGGAAATACCCACAGTAGAGGAAGGAGGAGAACATCTGGCATCATTAATGTGCATCTTTACACGCACATACACCACACACGCAACACACCAGACACACATGAAAAACAAATCATAAACTTAAAGGCAATGTAATTTCCTGTCTCCTATCCTGCTTTCCCAACTGTTTATCTCCACTTTCTTGCCAAGAGGATGCAGAGTACAATTTAAAATAAGTTACAGAGCTTTTAAGTATGTGCATGAATAGCTACCACAGAATGGGTTGTTAGGGAGAATGAATTTTGGGCATAAATCATCATGGATAGATCCTTTAGAAGCCATAGATAAGAAGAATTCTTAAATCCAGGATTGTCCAGCTCCCTCTGCTTAGTTAAAAAAAACTTTTTGAATATATATACAAGTACAGCAGAGAGATATAGAGAAAGGAGAGAGGGAGAGAGAAGGGGCACCAGGTCCTCTTGACATTATAAATGAACTCCAGACGCGTGCACCATTTTGTGCATCTTGCTTTATTTGGGTATGGAGGAATTGAACCTGGACCATCAGGCTTTGCAAGCAAGTACCTGTAATGGCTGAGCCATCTTTCCAGCCTAGACTCTGCTTAGTTTTTTTTTCTTGCCATGCTGAAGATGAACCTGGGGATTTTGTGTGTTATCAGAGTTCTCTGCCACTGAGTTACACCTCCAGTTTGCTTCCCATTATTTTTGAAATCAAAATAACTATTCATTATCATCAATATCTTTGAGTATTTCAATGATTCAGTAATAGAGTTAGTGCATTTGAGTGGTTGGATTTGGGATAAACATTTTCTAACATCTATTTTAAAAATATTTTAATGCTCTAAGAAGCCAGAGAAATAAAGATTGCATTATTTTTATTTTTTCCATTTTCATTTGAAGTATATAGTAATTTATCACATGGACACATTATTTAGGTTTCAATTCAAGAAAATAGAAATGCTTGTTCCTATATGCTATTAAAGCAGTTTAGATACTGTTTATGCATATTTGCACTAATATTGGCATCTACTACTGTCTATTTGCTACCCTTGTACCTATCCATTCGGTGTTGTGTCTGCTTATAATTGAGATGCTTACCTTCTGTGGCAGACAGGTCAGGGGTCTAAGCTCTCCTGTGGTGCAGTGCTGGCTCCACCATGGCTGTCTGAATGGCCTGAGGCATGCTACTTAACTGGCTGGCTGACCTTTAGCCATCCGGTTACTCACTGTCTGGGCATCATTTACCTCCACTATAAAGTCAAAGATCTGCACTGATTAAGCTTTACAGTCACAAATGCCTAGGAACCAACATATCTTTTGACATTTAAAACTACCCATTAGTGCTGATCTAATAAAATCATTTTGATTATCTAAAGTGTGGCATGATTTGGATATGTAGACCAAACTAAGTTAAAGGTACAAGAGTTTCTGCCTTATAAGAGCATAGATAGATGATACATAATTTAAGAGACTTAGCACATCTCCCTGGAATTTGTTCATTTTTCTCTATAAAAATTTCACTATTCTTTGGCTTGACTATACATGTGGAATATATTGAATTGCTTAGAATTTTTCTAGCTTGGATAAAAAATCCACTTTAAAGTATTCTAAAAATATTGCCACTTAGAAATACTGACTTTAATAGAATAATATTCTGCATTATGTAGTGACTTTCTTTAGAAGATCAAAAGAACAGTATTAGAAGTATATGACTTTCCTTTTATGTTTGACTTTATAGAAACATTTTCTGTTATCAAATTATTTTTATTCAGAATCCAAATCACCCAACTCTGAAGTCACAGAGACCTTGATAGCTGTTCTGATTCCTTCTGTCAGGCGCTTCTTGGCTGGAAGTGGCCTTCCATCATTTCCCAGTTCACAGGCCTTTTAGCCTTCATGGTTGAGTTCAGTGAGGCCTCCCCAAAGAATCTTTTTGCTGTGATGTGAGTTTTACTATTTTATAACTGGAGCTCTATATTATTTGCATAACTTATTTCTCTTAGATACTAACCTGAACACATTGTCTAGAACAAGCTAAGCTCTCAATAAAGCTTTTGACTGGGATGACAACTTTTTCATAGAGGAAAGACAAAACGATCTAGGTGGCATCATGAAGGGTTGGTTGAGATAGGGAGGGTAGGTTTGTATTACTTGACAATTACCACTTAGATTTGGCTTCTGGATGTCCAACAAGGCCAGAGAAATACCACAGATTGTGATGGTCCTGCCTCTGTGTTCTAGGTCACATGGTTGCTTTTGAGTTATAAAAATAGACAATGGCTTTGTCCTAATCTTAATAGTGTAAATTTGAGGGCACTATGGCATACTTACCCTATATAAAGATGTACATTGTTCTATGCTATTGAACAGCTCACCCAGAACCATCTCCCATAAGGCGGCTGAGTCAGAGGGAGTAAAGCATATAGGGAAGATATTTTAAAACAGATAACAAGGCTTGATCTGTTTTAATGTCTCATGTTCAGTGTTCTTCATGTACATTGCCATGAATTGGAACAATAGCCAACGGACTTGAAAAATGTTTTAAGGTGCTCTGGGTGAAGTACCACTGTTTAGCATCATCTCCACTCAGTTCTGAGAATGATCCAGAACTCAACTCCTCCATTGCTGATATTATATTTTGGTATAGATACATGGGGAAAAAACATGATGTGAAAGAAATTTTCCCACCAAGGCTAGTCAGGGGTTCAACTTTACTAATGAAGGGCAGTGCATTTTATAAAATGGAATAGTATTTTAAATAAATGAGATCCCCGGAATGGTACTTTCTTCTCCGTTTGGGAACTATGAAGGAGAGACCTTTTCTAGAAGAGGCAGTTCTCAGCTTGGCCATGAACATTCAAGAAATGTAGAATGCTATATAGGATTTGTATGAAATTGCAGGCAAACCCGCGTGCTCCTGGGCTGCTCTGGCACTGCATGTGGGTTTCAGGTGTCTCCTGGAAAAGCAGTGGACTGAGGAAGATTGGATATGGAAATTGATAAAGGAAAAGTGCAGAGAAGGAGCTGACAAACTCCTAACTGCTTTATAACCAGTTTAAGAAAGCTTTCTGGGCTGGTCCTATCAAAGGAAGCCTAGAAATAAACAAATGAATTTGAGAAGAACCACCAAGCTAATTTGAGAACAACCACCAAGCTCCATCTGCCTTAAATCATCTCTCCAGTCTTTCCTCTCCCACTTAAAACCACTCCCTTGACATGTCTCAACTCTAGAGTCTAGGAGATTAGTGTTAAAGGCTTCCCTGAGGGAAGGGCATGCTCATTAATGGGTGAATCCAAGCTGGTTCAAAGGATCAAACAGGAAGTAGAAGCTGAGCAACTCTATGAGTCCCAGCAAGAGGACCGAGGCAGCCACTTTTTGGTAAGATGTGGGTAGAAAGGAAAGAGTCTTGGATCTTCCCTTATTTCTCTATTTTATCTAAACTCCTGTGCTATTTACGGACTCATCACCACCAGTTAGTGGTAGGATTTTGACTAAGCCAGCTAACTTCTTTGGACTTCAGTTTCTTCATTTGTAAAATCTACAAGATCAGCACTTCTGGAACCGGATCTGCAAGGACAGACACTGGATCTATGGGGGTGTTGTAAGAACGATAAAGGTATGATGGCCAAAGACAAGTATGCTTAAGAAGGAATAGTTAAATAATGTTTCATTTTTAAAAATTATACTATTTTCTATGGTTTTAGCAACTGAATAATGTCTGTGTTATGTGTCTGAAAGGAAGCATAATATTCAGGGAATTTCACTGTTTGACACAGGAAGTTGTTATAGGAGCGCATCTTGGCTGGGGGTCAATGTCCAAAAATACTAGACTAGCTAATATCTGATGTCTTTCTGGTTTAAGTCTGTGAATCTATACTCAGTTTGCTGCTTTTTTTTGGGGGGGGATTAGAAGAATTTGTGTTATATGTAAAGCTTTGGTCAAACATGCATTATATTAGGAAATCCCTGCTTCTGCTTTTAAAGGTAAGCCTGGGTTGAGAGTACAAATCTATAAGCTATGCATTTCCCCTTATTTTTATATTTTAGATTACATTGACTCACAGATGGTCAAAATACAAATAATGAATTCTACAAGTATACACACACACACTCCTTTATCAAAAATGTTGAAACATTTATATTGGTAGAAGGAATAGTACTTCAGAAAAGAAAAAAATTAAAAGACCCAAATTTTATTTTGACAGCATTTTTGAGCAAAGCCTTCCAGTTAAGCCCAGAGCAATAGCATGAACACAGAAAGGTGAATACTAACTATCTACACAAAATGTACACAATGCGTCCCTTCTGCTCAGGATTACAGAAGGGGTTTGGTCCTTCCCCACATTATCACCAATCATTTTTTTATGTCTTCCCTCAGATTTACTTTTGGTGTGATGAGGCTGGTACAAGCTGGGGGGATATGGGGTGTGATTGGGGAATGAAGGCAGGTGGGGTTTCTAGGGCAGAGCATGGCTAGTTCTGGATTGGACCACTGTTTATTGAAATGGCCTCTGACATGGGTAGTTGGAGGTGTGTGAATATAGAGTGGTCACATATAATCTGCTGGGCCAGGAAGAGAAGAAATCCACACTTTCCGTTTTCACATTTTACCACCGTACTTTGTGAAATCTTTGGCATTAGAGCAATGTATATCTCTACAGTAACTTATGGGTGATCATAGCAGCTAGCTAATTTGGTATTCTTTTTATGGTTTTAAGGAAGTGACTTCTTAGGTAATACTAGAATACAAACTGAAATCTGCTATGTTTTTATTTCAAAATTAACTTAATTGTACATATTGGAGTGTTTCAAATATTTATTTGCATGTCTGTCCTCTACCCTTACATAAAATTTTTATGGAATTTTGTGTTATTTGAATTAAAAGTTACACATGATGAAATATTAATATTCCTTATAGTTTTTCCAGTCTTGTTTAACAAATTAAAAATAGATCGACCATATGATCCAGCTATCCTACTTCTGAGTCTGTATCCAAAGGAAATGAAATTGGTATGCCAGAGAATGGCCCACATGTGATATGGCAGTGTTTGCAATAGTGAAGATGTGAAATCAGCCCATGAGCTTGTTAACGAAAGAAGGATAAAGAAAATATGGCACACACGCCCAGTGAAGTATTATTCAACCTTAAGAGAAGAATGAGACTGTGGTAGTTTGAATAATGTCCCCCAATAGGTTCAAAAGTTTATTATAATTGTCAATTGTCTCCAGCCAGTTCTGGCTGGAGGAGGTGTGTCACCTTGGCCAGATCCTAGGGTTCAGCCCTAAGGTGTTTCTGGGGTGGGTCTGGAATTCTAGCTTTACATATGCAAAAAGCAGTCTGAGCTCAAGCCTGGAGTTCCTCTTGTTTGCGAGTTTGGAGTGTGCTTGCTTGAGGTGCTGGTGGTGGGCTTCTGTCTCTGTCTCTGCTTGCTTCTGTGAAAGAGAGCCAGCCTTTCCTTAACTTCCCCTGGATCTGTTCAATAAATATTTTCCTCCCCCAAATTGTGCCTGGTTTGGAGATTCATCCCAGCGATGTGTGGCTGACTACAACAGGGACCATTTCATCCACAGCAAAATGAATGAAACTAGAAGAATTATGTTAAGTGAAAGAAAGAAGACACAGAAAAAGTGTTTTATTATATGTGGAAGGTGAAATGAATTGACATGAAAGTAGAAATAATTACTGGAAATTGGAAAAGGTATCGGTGGGAGGGTGGAGAGAGGGAGGTTATATTTGATCAGTGTGCACTGTATGGATGTATCACACTGAACCCCATTACAATGTGCAATTAGTATGTGTTAATAAAAATAAAATCTCATAAGTTAAAACTCAGATATATACAAAGTAGTCTGATAATTGGAATTAGTTCTATCCATTATATGTACTTCCAAACTCCAAGTGGTATTTTGAAATTTGATAACTTATTGATAACTGTGCTTTTCATAGCGATGATCTTAGCTCATGCCTGAGGTTCCATGGCACCTTCCCTACTGCACTGTGCCAGTTTCTGAATTCACTTGTCCAGTTTTAGAAGCTGCCTTTTCTATTCTCTTAAACACACATAATTCTTTATTATTCATCACTAGCTCGAGCACATAACTGATGCTAGGTAGATATCTCAGTGTTTGCTGAGTAAATGGACAGATTAGTTAATGAGCAGTGCTTATTATAATTGTGTGTTATAATGAGCAGTGCTTATTATAATGTAGCCATTACCTGGCACCCACACTATTTTACTTAACAATTAAAAGTACATTTTTTTTGTGAGTCCCAAGCTTGATGCTAATTAGTACTTAATGTTTATTTTCATGTTTTCAAAGATGCGCAGATAAAGTTAAAAGAATTCTACATAGAAACTTTGGTAGATTTCCCAAAGCTGAACAGATGCATCCATGTGACTGGTCCTGAACGGCAGTGGCTCCCTAAACTGGAGGAGACTTGAGCCCTCTTGTGTAGGTCTGAGATACTCCTTTTGGGAAGGAACATGAGTATTGTAAAATAACTTGATAGGGTCTGTTTTGGCATGTTATAGCATTTTCCCTCTGGAATTCTCAATCATTTTATGGATGAGTGATTTCAATAAAACCTATATAACCTTCAAGTGGTCTTACTCAAGCCAGGCCTGGTGGTGCATACCTTTAATCCCAGCCTTTAATATCAGGAGGCAGAGGTAGGAGAATAGCTGTGTGTTTGAGGCCACCTTTAGACTGCATAATGATTTCCAGGTCGGCCTGGACTAGAGTAAGACCTTACCTCCAAATCCCCCCTCCCCACAAAAAAGCCCAGTTTGCATCTGGTCTGCACTTCATTTCTGATGTTCTATAGACAATTCTCTGGATGTGTAGAAAGATTGAGGCCCCTTGGCTATTCGCCAAGATTATTGACTTTTAAGTCTGTTTGGCTGAAGAATAGTTGCTTGGGAGATAACAGCATGTCTTAGATTAACGTGCTATAACTAATTACCATTAACCGAGCACCTCAAATAACAGATATTCACTCCTCACCATTCTGCTGGAGGCTGGGAAGTCTTGTGTCCCTGAGGACCTCTTCCTGGGCTGAAGATGGTCATTATGTGTGTGTGTAAAACAGAACCAAACATCTATTCCCATGGAAATTTCATTTGGATTTTTGCCCTGCCTTTTTAAATATTAGGAGGTAACTCATGCTATAATCAGGTTGTGGTGTATGTGTTTGTGGTGTGTGTATTCATGTAGGTACATATGTACAGCATGTGTATTTATGTGGAGGCCAGAATTGACATTGTGTGTCTTCCTCCATTGATCTCTTTATTTCCTGAGGTAGGGTCTCTCACTTGAGCCCAGAGATCCCTGATTCAGCTAGTCAAGCTAGCTAGCTTGCCCGAGGGATTCCTCTGTCTCCTGTGCTGGGATTACACACCCATCTGGAATTTCCGTGGGTGCTGGGAATCTGAACCCCAGACTTCATGCTTATATAGCAAGTGCTTTACTGGCTGAGCCATCCCTACAGTCCATCATGGCAACCTTCTTCATGCACCATCACATGACCAACTAGAGAGAGAAAGAAAGTGAGCATCTTTTCCT
>PVHP010002053.1:23816-95839 GCA_004024765.1 Zapus hudsonius | reverse complement strand
AAAAAGAGGTTCCATATGCCTAAAGGGAATATAATATGTCAGATTATATGGAATGAGTGAGATAATAATGATCGTAATAATAGCTGAAATTCGTCCTAGGTTTTCCCTTCTAAAGAGCTCAAAGCATTTTACATATATAGAGATTTATTCTTCACCCTGTAGGAAGAGAATATTGAGGAGAATGCTGACCCACCAGGAAGCCAATGGTGAAATAGCTTCCCCATCCCTTGTGCCAGACTGTGTAGGAAGAACATTTTTCTTTCCAGGGCCTGAGATGAAGTAAAACATGCATAGTCATTCTCAACATATAGCTCTAGGATCCCTGGGGCTCTATTTCAGGGTCTATGAGGGATTTAAGTAAAAGCAATGTGAATGTATAAATATGAAAAGTCTTCTAAAATATCTCCTTGTTCTTGGAGAAATCTCAGGGTTCATTTCTCTTAGCCCTAATGATCTATCCTCACGGTGAGTTCAAGGGGAGTTATAATGAACTAAGAGTGTATGTGTTATTCTTTTTCTGAGATTCGATGCCTCCTGATAAGAGAAGGAAGGCAGATTTGAAAGCAAAGGATAGCGGTGTTTAAAATCTGCAATATTGAATATCACGAATAATCAAACATTGAAATGGGAAAGCAAACTTCCCAGTGCCACCTTGTCTTCAGCATCCTGGATATCTTTAGTGCTCAAAATTATGGAAATAAAGGACAAATGTATGTTTGCATTCCTCTGCCCTTAACAGATGGGCAAGAATTTGAAGAACAATTAATAACCCGATTCATTGTTATTTCATTTGAGTCAAACCACAGATCAGATATATGTTAGGGTCCTTTTCATTCTGTGAAGCAAGCAAGACTGGTTGTCAAATACATCTGTCTTCTCTCATTCTTACCCAGTTCTGTTTGCCAAGTTCTTAACCCGCCATTCCCAAGGGCTGCTTTGTTCCTTCCCTAGAGGGAGATACTATTAATTACATTAATCATTTGGTATCATCCCTATCAACTAGAAGTAAATGAATAACTGGTATTTAATAAAGGTGGAATTTGTACAAATTTAGCTTTAATATATACTCTGGAATATTCCTAACATATGTTCCCCTTGTATTTGGATGAGCACTCTCCGCTCCAAGGAACTCGTACCAGTTACTAAATCATGCTTAATGTTCATTCTTAAAATCCTTCATAATAATGAACTACCTGGTGGCTTCTCACGTGAAACTGTGGTCCCTGTGTTCTCTTTTAGAGAAACACGGATTAAAAGATACCTCTTTAGAATATTTGCTTTCAGATGTTATGACAGCAAACTCATCATTTCTTTTCATCCAGCTTTTCTCCAAGATTATATATTTCTAATGCACACGTAATTTTTCCCTCTACATTTAAATTAAAATTAGGAAAGCATAACAAAATCCTACACACTTGTTGAAGCCACATAAAAAGTCAGTTGCTTGACACCTTCAGCATGAGTCACAGGGAAGATATGATGGCCGTTTTCCATGGGCAAATTTCTTTGCTTTGTGATTATTGTTATTTTTTAACTCTCGGTGTCTGGAGTAAACGCCAAAGATTGGATTAGAGGATGATTATGTCTTCCATTTATAAATGTCAAATCTTCACCTTTTGTTTAAGAAGAACGGTGGCAGGCTCTCTGCTTCCTTGAGATTCTATTCTGTTCGTGGGTGGAAGTTTAATCCACGCATGCCAAGTAAATTCCACAGCAAGCCAAAGAGGATCGCTCTGAATAGACTATACCAGAACCTTACAGGCTCCACAATTCCAAAAATGAATAACAGAAAACACACCCCAGCTGTTACACATTTCCTGGAATTTTAAGACAATCTGTGATAAACAGATTAAACAGAAATTTGAACCAGTGAATGCTGTAAGATCTTACTCTGCTTTATCCAGAAAAACAGACTTTGTTTTGTTGATGAAACTAATCACTGTTGTTTGTGTTTTTGGAGGGGGGCTGTAAATTAATTTTTTAAAGTATTCTCTTACACAAAGATAATTGTTTATTGTCATCCGTGAATGAGTCAAGGAGGATGTCTTGACAATAGTTTCCTTATGTAGAGGAAATGTTGATTAAGATGCAGATGGTTAAGATTCGATTTAATTTGTAAAATTTCATGAAATAGAAATTCAATTATTTTTAAAAAGTAACCACTTCTACTTGTGATTCAAACTATCCGATATTCCATTGATAGTTTATTATTTTCTTTTATGGTAATAGCAGCTTACCAGAGTCTACGTGTATAATGTGAGATTTTTTTATCACTTGTCATTAAAATGTTACTATTTTTAATATATATGATTTTGGACAAATTGGGTGAAGTGATAGCTGTGCATACTTTTATTTTGGAATACAAACGGATAGAGAAAATTTCTCTCTGTTTCCTCTGAAGGGACCTTGATTAGCAGAGTCAGAGCAAGAGAAAAAGTACTCTGGTGTCTGACTAGGGGCTCCAGTAACTCTTGCAAGGTTTCCCATCATAATTGCAGGTCTGTGTGGATGTGCATCTCTGGGTCTTTCCCACAGCACTACTCGTAATCTCTTGAACACTACACAGATGCTTGCCAGTCTGTGGCATACTTATTCTTCAAGTGGCTTCTGAGAGCAGATGTTTCCAAGTGTCTTTGAAAATTCTTCTCAGCTGATGTATTTGTAGCATAAAAAAAAAAAAAAACATAGGGATAGATGTGAAGGAGATGAATACCAAAGAAACTGAAATTGTGTTGAGGCCAAAGGAAAGTAAAAACTAGTGTATAATTAACTTTCCTTTAAAAAAAAGTGAATCTGTGAAAGAGTCTCCACTAAATTTAATTGGGTTTAATAAATTATTTATTTAAAGCCTATATATTGAGCCTTTGGCTTATATATGTGAGTTGATATCTCAGACAAAAGGCAAGAATAAAATAAAAATGTTTACAATATATATATACCAAGACAAGTAAACTTTGCTCCATGTGGATTTTGCTTTCTGTGTAAGAACAACATTTTAGAAGTCAGCTTAAGGGTGTAATCGAACCGTGCGCACTTTTGTAAGCTACAGAATGACTGACCATTTGTACCAGGGGTTATTTTGAGGAGCGTGAGACAATCAGAAATAGGGGTTTTGAAAGGTTGTTGAGGAGATCGTGTAGGATGGAATGAAAAAATTATAGACAGTGGAGATGAACCCACCAGAGATGGATGGCAGAATTCAGTGGTGGGATATGATTTGCAAATATGAACATTATCAATGAAAAGACATTGACGTAACAGTGTCATGGCTGAACGTGAGTCTGATACCGGTTGCTGATAAATAATATTCGTAAGCAATGCGGGGAGAGAGAGTTTTGGAATCCTTCCTTTCCCCTCCTCCTACTCCGAGTTCTTGTCCTCTAATGCCAAAGAATTGTACACAGGGACAGAATTAAAATTTAATTACACATTTATTCTAATTTAGTAGATAAGGAAAAAGGGGAGTTGGATGGGGAAATTTTCCAGTCATCATATGGGAAGTTACAGTTTTCCTGCCACCAGTGTGGGGAAAACATGTGTCAGAGAGTTCACAGAGCTTATAATATTTAGTTAAATAAACAGCCCAAGAAAAGATAACAGAAAGCTCCCTTTATGAGAAAGAGAGGTTCATGAGAGAAAAGGTCTGGAGCCTGCCCCCCTACCCCAGCCATCAGCTGGGGTAGGGGTACAGGACTTACCTCACTGAGGCCTGGGTCAGCAATCCTACTCCATTGCCATGTGGGGGAAGAGGGGCTATTTCCTCTAGGGAAGCTAGTTTTAAGTCCTCCCCAGGTGAGTCAGAGAGACAGCTGATTGGTTTATATTTGACCAATCAGTTTTAGCACCTAGGTTGTAGCTCTAACTAAACACCTCCCATTCAAGGGGAGGGGTGGTCCCTACACACACCTGACTGTCATAATCCCCCCTCTGAAGAAAAAATCCTAACTGCTGTTAGGGTACTGGGGTGTGAATTTTAGGAAAAAAAATAAAGCATCAGAAAGTACATACATGTTTAAAAAAAAATAAAAGCACCAGAAGAAGTATACATAGGTTTAAGAAACAAGAGCTAATAATACCATTTTTGAACCTATTGAGAACAAGGCAAACTTAATAGTGGCATATGGCAAGCTCTGACTGGAGACGGGTCAAAAGAGAAGCTTGGCAACCTTATGTGGGGTCTCACTCCTAAACTCTCACAAGTCCATGTTGTTTCCTTCCATCCCTGAAGGTATGAAATAGAAAACCAGCAAGAACTATGATTCGATGAATAGCAATCCATATACATCTCAAGGAGACATGAGTGTGGCAGAAGAGGTTGAGTTTGATTTCTACATGGCCAGTTAATGACAGGGAAAATTAAGTGCACCTGGTATTAGAAAGATGGCTTTGAACTAGATACAACTATGTTATGAATATCATTCTCTGTGGAACTTGGGTTATCAAGAAAGGAACCAAGAGAGACTTCCAGAAAAAGACTAAGAACAAGACCTTGGTACAGTCTCAAGAAACAAACCCAAATCCTTTGTGTGGTGCTGATAAGGGCGAGATGTAATTGATAGCACAGCTAAGAGAACTAGCGAGAATAGTCTTAATTATTAATGTTGCCTCGTTTGACAGACAGGCATCTTCCTATTTAAATGTATCAAGAAGTCTGAGAAATGACAAAATAAAGGGACTATGAGAAGGTATTGATGGTAATATTGGGTCAAGAACCCACTGATAGTTTGTATTAAAACAAGAACCTTAAAACAGGCTTTAACTTTGTATATTTTCACAAAGCAGTTTCAAGGGACTGGGGAGATGGCTCTGCTTGTAAACCTGCCATTCAAGTCTGATTCCTCAGCACCTTCATGAAGCAGTAGAGGAATGTTTTTGTAGTGTCAAGAGACCCTGCCACCCCCCCACACACACACCCTACATGAATAAATAAATTAACACGTAAAAGCAAATGTTTGTGATGCCATTTAATGTAGGGGCACACCATATTATGTACATAGTAGGCCATATTAGCATTAATCGGTACCCAAGCAGACATCAACAAGGCAGTGATTGACTAATTAATCTTTGTAATACCAATGTACCACAATACTAATTGTTATACAAGTGTAACATTTGTAATATTGAGCTAAATTCATCAATAAAATGTTCCATTATATTCCATACCTCTTGGAAGAAAGCATAGAACTCTGGAAAGCAATGAGTGATATTTTTAACTAAAATAAATGATTTTTTAAAAAGAATTTTGCAGCAAATTTCAGCCTCAATTATTTGTAAAACTTCCAGGAGGGTAACAATTTCCACTGTCAATGGTAGCTAAAAGCCATTCAGTAAATTCATGGTACTTGTCATTGTCTAGTCTCTCTGTAAGATTCAGAAGATATGAATAAGCATAACCCTACTACAAACAGACTCAACACTGATTACCTTTGGTTTAGGTGATCTCTTCCCTGCTTATTTCTATTGTCATAACTCTTGAAACTTCTCAAATATTTGACTCTTACAGAATTGTACCCTTCCAAAAATTAGTCAATATATGTTTTCACCAATTTATACTTTTCTCTAAATTTTGATCATTTCATTTTAAGTATTTCATCTAGGAAAAAAGTTCTGGCATTTCAATATCTGAGTTAATTTCTCAGCAAAGGGTATTTTTGTTGTTGAAGAGTTAAAAAAATTGTAGTGGAGTCTGTTCTGTCTGTGACAGAGCTAATCAATGTCCCTAACTCTATGCCATTTTTCCTGTGCATGCGGACTGCCATTAGAACCAGTAAGCCACATAAGCAGAAAGGAAGACCTAATATCCTTACAAGTGAGTAGGTTTCAAACAAAAGAGGGAAATGATTATGGTTTGTTGAAATTATAAATGATCTCAAGGTATATGTATTGTATATCCATCATATATTTTGCTCTGTTATTACTGCTTATTCTGATCTTAGAGAATTGAGAAGGCCACTTAAAAGAGACTGAGTGTGCAAATGCTATTCTATCCCCTTCCATCTATCCATCTACCTATCTACCCACACATCAACCCATCCATCCATCCATCCTACCATCCATCCATCCATTCTTTTATCATCCATCTATCCATTAATCTATCCATCCATCATCCATCTATCTTCCAATCCATACATCCATACATCAATCTATGTATCCATCCATCATCCATCGATCCACAAACCTATCCACACATTCATCGATCCAT
This sequence comes from Zapus hudsonius, assembly GCA_004024765.1. Taxonomy (NCBI): domain Eukaryota; kingdom Metazoa; phylum Chordata; class Mammalia; order Rodentia; family Dipodidae; genus Zapus; species Zapus hudsonius. The sequence goes on along the minus strand of PVHP010002053.1, from coordinate 89,637 downwards.
CTATATGTGTAAACATCTACTCAAAGTTTCCTGCATACTTTACCTTATATCCTCTAGTTCCGACACAGCCAGGTATAGCTATATATTCTCAAATATGTTAATAATTAATTTCTACAATTTTGTAATTAAAGGAATACAGAAGAGTCAAAACTGAAAAATGAACAGCTTTATAGGAAATGACTTTTTTTTAATCCTTCAACCAAAATGCATAGTAACATCTAGCCAGTTGGATGATATTTTGTTATTGTGATAACCACCTTCACAATTATCACAATAGTTCCACCCTCCCCCATATGCACTGATGGTTTTTCTCCCTCAAAGTATGCCCTATAAATTAAGATTTTTTAAAAAAATATTTTATTGATTCATTTTCAAGTAGAGAGGAGAGAGAGAGAGCACACCAGGGCCACCACCTTGTGGGTCTGGCTTATGTGGGTCCTGGGGAATTGAACCCGGGGCCTTAGGCACTAGAGGCAAGCGCCTTACTGCTGAGCCATCTCTCCAGCCCTAAATTAAGATTTTTAAAGTTATTTTTTATCAATATCAGCCATGTTAAAAAGATAATCAAACAATGGAAAAAGATATCATCTGCTTCACTTTCGGATCAATCTCACACCACTGGAAGTGTGTTTGGCAGAAAGTAGATTTGGGAACCCATCATTTCCCACTGCACACACTCAGAAGTCCTGCTTCTTAGGCTTCTGATGAGCAAGTGAAAGTCTTCCTTCCTCGGGGAGCAGCAGACTTGAGATGATTTCTGTTTGCTTAATGGAATAAGAATGGCTGCACCACAAGAAGTATTGAAAACAAAAAAAAATACATATATACATACAGCATACATATGTACATATAGACATATATATACATACATGCATGCATACATACATATGTGCATACATATACACATATGTACATACATACATAGATATATACATATACTTATATAGACATATGTACATGCATATATGTATATATTAATACATATAATGTATACATCTAGTATCTCTAAAGTCCAGATACCATGCCCTTACAAGTTTTGTGATATCTCATTTGTCTACAGAAATCTCTAGAAACACTGTATGGTCACTTGTTTTCATCACAGGTTGTCATTTAACATTTTTACTGAGGAAGGACTTATATAACATCAATGAGTAAGCATAATTAAAGCTAAACAATACACATGATAGCACCATACCTCCTCATCAGACCTCCTCACTCCATTGTGTTATTTTGCACAATATACTAACCAGACCTTCTCATCTCTTTTAAACAAATGGAATATGAGATGTTAGAGTATCATACATTTATTTTCACCTTGGTTTAGGTTTTCATATGTACATGAGTATAGTGTATGGTATGTGTGTGGTGTGTGTGTGTGTGTGTGTGTGTGTGTGTGTGTGTGTGCGCGCACAGATCCGCCATCCCCATATGTGCAGGTGTGTGGAGGGCATAAAAGAATATCACATGTGTCCTGCTTTATCTCTCATATTCATTTGTTATCTTGCTTCTTCAGGAACTTGTTGTTTTGTGAGCCCCAGGGATTTCCCAGTCTCTGCTCCCCAGAGGACTGGGTTTACAGATATGACTGGCCACACCCATCTCTTTATATGGCTGTTAGAGAATCAACCTAAGCTTGTATGAGACCACCCCAGACCTTCACACTAGTGAGCAAGTGCTCTTTACCTCTGAGCCATCTTTCCAGCAGGGTGTATCATACATTCCTAAGAGCACAATGTCATTCTCTTCCATGAATAAAATAGGGGAAGACAGCAGGGCTGAGTGCACAGGTGTGTGGTCTTCAACCATCCTGGTAAAGCCTCTGTAATTCTCATATAATTCAGTAATTCCTCTGCTTACTCTAGCAGTTAACAACCACAAAATTTAAAACCAGTCAGGCCCTCAACTACTATTTTTCCTATTCACATGACAAGTTTCCTCCATGTAAATGTCTTTTAAAATAATCTCAAGGTTCAGGAAACCCTGGATTTTTTAAAGTTTGTAATATCTGTGTCAGCTCCCATTTTTGCCGCCCCAAAATGATCTTCCCAAAGAGAAGAGGCTTCGATGTGAGCAAGGGAGTTTCTTCTTTGACAGTCTATCTGCTAAAAGGAAAGTCTCTCTCATACATCAGCTGGATCTCAAAGAAAAACTTCACCACCCCTTCTACTCTCAAACAAAATAAAATAAATGTTGCTTATACCTAGGAGGTGGCACCATGTTAAGTTTACTAATGAAATTTAAAATTGATTTTAATATGTGGAGAGCTGGTTTATAGGATCCACAGCTAAAAGTGATTAAGATCTCTTGAGCAATGACAGACACAAGGTCAAAGCTAGATAACAAGAGATTTGTTTCAACCAAATACTAAATGGTATATTCACACTTAAACCATGATCAGACAGTCACTGTATGGAAAGAGCTCATGAATTCATATTCAGAAAATATTCCACAAGGACATGTTAGTAAGTCTACTTAAAAGAGTTATTTAGTCACTGAGAGTTAAGTTTTCCTCAAAGGCTGTATTTTAGCACAACTTGGAGGTATATGACTCACTTCTCTACAGAAGAACAAGTGATTACTCAAGTTAAATGCCAGTAATTTTCAGAATTTTCCAGAAAAGTGAAATCGTGGGATTCATTCTAATTTTTCAAGACCCCTATGGCAAAAACACAAGTATTATTTTTCTCCCATGTATTTAAATAGTTCATTGGGTGCCTTTAAAGTTTTATTAGAGATCCTGTACTTTCTATGAAGGCAGGAGGGAGGACATCAGGGATCCAGAGAAGGAAGCCAGCAAGTTTTCTGAGTAGTTGCCCAGGGATAAGTGAAGCTATTTCTTCTCTGAGACACTAATGGGAGTCAACAGCCAGATGGGATTCCATTTACCAGAAAAAAAGAGCGGGCATTGTTGGATACCTACTTAGATTGTAGAAAAGGGATGTTCTATGCTCACACTAAAACTCCTCTTAGAGAGAGAATTGTGTTTCTGAAGATATGTTAAGACATCATTGAACTTAACATTGATGGAAAAAGTGACTGTTGTGAAACAAATTAATAAAACCACAGCTAAACTGCTCTGTTTTCTAAATGATCTGGGGGAGGGGAGGGGAGAAAGGGAGTGGTTAAAAATATATCTAGGGCTGAAGACAAGGCTCAGTGGTTAAAGTATTTGCTTGCAAAGCAGAAGGACCAGAGTTTGATTCCCCAGTGTCCACATAAAGCCTAATGCAGAAGGTGCATGTGTCTGGAGCTTGTAGTGGCTGGAGGCCCTAACATGTCCATATTCTTTCTCTCTCTCTCTTCCTCTCTCTCTCTCTCCAAACATATATATATATATATAGGTGTGGTTCATTTTTAATATTCTGTATATGATTTTAGGTTCTTTGTGAAAATGTGAAACCCTCTACCCTCCTTTGCCCTTATATGAGACCGCCATATAAAGAAATGTTGTTTATGGATGGTTGTGTTGATGCCATTTCAGAAAATTAGTGAGAGGTAGTTCTGGTCAATGTTATTACACAAAGGCAACATTGACAAGGCCTCAACAACTCATAAACTGGCCTTGCAGAAGTGTTATTTTTAAATAAAGTTCTTAGGAAAAATGTAAGATACGTGAGACTTGGAAATTTGGTTTCCATTAAAAGTATATTATATATATATATATATATGATTGTGGAGATAAACTCAAATGATATCTTTCACAAGATTAATTCATTCTGATTTATACAGTGGTCCTAACAAATTTTCTTTTTATCAATATGAATATTGATGCAAAACAGAGGATCACACATCAAAAAACATGGAAATTTAGCTTACTTTAAGATTATCTTAACTAAATGTTCATTTTGCAGGTGAAAATTACTGCCAAGTACTAGTTTAACAAAAAACTAATAGTAAACTTTCCTGACCCTAACCTTTTAAATGAGAAATGGTTGTATATATTATGGGGTGCAATGTGATGTTTCAATACATGTATAACATTGGTAATGTCCATCAATAATCTCATATTTCAATTCTTCCTCTCTATGAACCAAAGGCATCTTTCCATTTATTTCATCTTTAATTTCTCTCACTGATATTTTACAGCTTTCACTAGGAAGATGTAGGAATTGCTTTTTGAGTCCCAATGCTGAAATCTATGTTGTTTCTACTACTTGGGCTCTGTGATCTAGAATATTATAACAAAAAAGAATATCATGGACCTATATGTAAAAAGAGACAAAGTTTGGGGAGCTTCAAAATGAGCAAAGACTGATTCCAGAATTTTTTTAAGATCAAACATATATATCAGATTTTAATCTTTTGAGGGTGTTTCCTTGCTCTCTATCCAACAACCTGTATTTGGTTGCCTGAAAAATTCACAGACCTTTCAAACTTTGCAGTGATGGACACAAAAAATGAAAATATGAGAAAGAGAAATGACAAAATCTGAGTCATAACCAAAATCCATAGCTTGAGGTCAGAGTGGTTTGACAGGACTTGATATTTCCTTGTCCACAGAGTAGAAGTGGTAGAAAAATATATTCCTCAAACTTATCCACAACATTAAGTTCACATACACGTATTCACAAGTTTCTCAAACATAAACCAAGATCAAATTTATATATAAACATTCCTCGAACCTACACACAAATTAATTCTACACATGCTCACACACTCTTCAAATGTATATCAAAAATTAAATTAAATTCACAAGTATATGCATACCCTCCTCAAGCCTATCCTATGTTCACACATGCATACACATGCTCTTCAAACATTCACAAAATTAAAATCTTTTTAGGTTTGTTTTTTTAAGGTAGGGTCTCATTCTACCCCAGGCAGACCTGGAATTCACTATGTAGTCTTAGGGTGGCCTAAAGCTCACGTCGATACTCTTATATCTGCCTCCCAAATGCTTGAACTAAAGGCATGCGCCACCACACCCAGTTCACAAAATTTAATTTGAATGTGCGCCACATCCCTCAAACATATATACACAAAATAAAATTCATACAAATGCACACCTGCACATATGCTCATGTGTGGGTACCTGCACACATGTGTGCACCCCCCCAAACACACATTTAGTCTGTCTAGTACATCACACCAGTACTTCCAGACATAAGAAATATAATAACATAGGCTATCCCTTACTTAGGATAAATAAGTCAATAATTATCTGGTAGCAATTTTGCATGCTTTCTCTCTTTTAAAAATTATGTCTCTTTAGCAATATTGTGTACTTAGGACAGAAATTACACCCAAAGCAAGGAGATAGCACGATGGGATAATAGACCATTTGTCAAAAATGGGCTTAATAGTCAATTTCCCCATTTTTACATATATCACTTGCTTCCAAGATTCTGAACAGCGCTAAGAAAATGGACATTTATTTGTCTGGAAAAGTTTTTACAGGCCTTGTTCCCTATGTATCTTTGGAACTAGAGAATGTTAGATTATCAGAGACTGTGACAACTCAAAGACATTTGAGCTTGCCTGTGACACCCACGTGAGCGAATGACTTCTCATGACTGACTTTATGAAGTCAGTATCTAGGGATAGGAAAGCTCAGAAATACAGGGAACACAAAAATAATAAGTCTAGTGAGTAAGTTTCTGGGAATACAATGTAAGAATGGTGTCATTCCTGGTATTTTATTCTGTGTAATACATAAGCAAGACTTCATCAAGTCTTCTGATACTTCCCAGAAATGTTCATGTGTTCATCTTTGGCTTCAGGTCCTCTGTGGCTTGTGTATAACTCAAGCTGAGATATGGGAACCTGGGCATCATTTGATGTTAGTTGCAGGGAAACCAAATCCTAAACCAGAGATGATGATTTTTATACTATGAAACTTTGAAAGCCATAGTGTTTATCATTCCAGGGTTCAATGCCAATGAACGCCTCTCTGGTATTGTGCATGACTTCGTATGTTCAAGAGAACATGATAGTTACAAGTTGATTTGAATACATTGTGAAAATCTATTATATTCAGTGTATAATTTAATTTGGAGTGTTACAAGTTGTTCAGGTATAAGGGGGATGGGAGGGAATGGAATATGCAGAAACACAATTTGTTTGAAAAATGCCATTATGAAATCTAATTCTCTGTATGCTAATAAAAAACACATAATTTTTGAAAAATTTTTAACAGGTCACTTTATTGCTCACGGGAATTGCTCCCCTAGCTTTGATCCATTTTCACCATGGCAGTGATTTGGTATTGAGTAGACCCATGATACCCCATGACAAATAAACCTGTGCCCTGAAACCACAGTGTCAACACCTGGACAACAGCATGACTTCAGTTTCAGCCTGGCTTTGCTAAATCGGTCCACGTCTTACTTGGCAGTCAGACGTGATCTCTAGATAGAATGACAGATCAGCACAGAGCAAGTTCCAGCACTCTGAACACTCAGCCTCTCTTCTCACCTCTCCCAACTGAAGGCATTTTCCACCTCGTCACATACTAAACTTCTCTTGTCTACTTCCCATCCAAGCCACAGGATCTCATGAGTGTGCCACATCCTTTAAGCAAGTGCCGCTGCCCTGCTCTCCTTGGTGGTGTTGCTTGGCGTCTTCTGCTTTGGTTCATAATTGAGAAAGGTCTTGATCCAGGCTCCTTGACGGAATGTGCGTTCTCTACCTGTGCATTTCGCCTTGGCACGGAGCTTTACAGAAAGTGCAGTCATTTAGATGAGTGACCTTTGCACAGTATTCTCTTTGCAGATCCTTTTATATTTTAACTTTACATATATAGATTATATAGTAAATTACATGTATATTTATAGCCATATGTCATATCATTAGCTATATATAAATGTATTTATCATATTATATCATATAAATATTATATGTACACACATATATAATTATATGATATATATTAAATATGTTATTTTTTTCTGGTTTTCATACAATGTGTAGACCGTGTTAGCATTTTTTTAAAGCTCTCTACATTTTATTGCATAAATCAGTTTTCTGGCTGGAGTCAAAGATCACACCTCAAGCTGCATAATGATACTTTCCAGCTTAATATTAAAAGCTGGCCTCATTTTACTTTGTAATCCAAAACCTCATTTTGGCATTAGTAGCTTCAAATGGCTGCTGCCCACGTAATAATAAGATCCCTTTCAACAAAACAGGAAAATACACATTTATCTCACATGACTTTCAGTTATAGAAGCTACAGTTTTGATTGCATCAAAAATAAAAAAAAAAAAAACAGAATCAGAAACCTCAGCCAATCAGACTATGATTTCTGAGATGGCAGATTCGTGTGGCTGACAGGATATTGAAGAGCCAATGAGTTGAATTCTGCATAAGGCATCTGTGAGGACTTTCATAATGTGGAGAGAAAGGGGAGGAAGGTAGCTTTTAACAATGCTTTCCAAGTCAATGTTAAAGAGACCATGTCAACAGCGAGAAACCTTTTTGTAAAGAAAATAGTGCACTTTTCCTGGGTATTCCAACATGACAAATGGCAGAGGCGAAATTGAATTTCTGTCTCCCAGTTTGCAACACTTGCCTGGTTAGATTTTGTGTCTATGGTGACAGCAGAAATGGCAGTTTCCTGTTTTGCTTTTTGTGAATTAGTCTAGTAAATCCATGCCACTTGTCCGTTGCTCAACTTAGGTCCATCTCGATCAGGAGCTTTCCTCCCAGGGTTTACCCGTCTTTAGGCATTAAGAGTTCACTTTGAACACATAATATTAGAATATATTTTGTGTTAGAGAAAACATCACCCGTCTCTATACATTTTTTCCTTTTTTACCTTTACTGATGTATTTTCAAAGTACACACATATTTTCTCATATTGCTAAGTATATCATTTTCAAATACTTTATGTAAATAGGAATAAAATGAGGTCCAACCATCTATGTGTTCACATGCAACTTATTTGTCCCACCGGATGTTTAATCGTAATTGTGGTGATGAAACTGACCCAGATAAGTCTTCCCAAACACACCAGTCAACAAAAGTGTCAATCCACTGTGCCTGTCTGGATTCTTGAGGAGGAAGTCAGTGCCTTGATTTTCAGGTAATATTCCTCTTGTCCTGAGGACTCTCCCAGCAGGCAGGTAAGAGAAGAAATACAGATCAGAAGTAGTGGCAGCTTTCATTATTTCACCTTCATTATTTCTCTTTCCTTCTCCTCCCTCTTGCTATATTTTCCAACATGGCTAACCCAGAGATTACCTGCCAGTCAAATGCTACAAGACACTTTGCTGGGTCATGGACAGTATGGAGAGCTCTCATATCTTTAGATATCAGTGTGTCTCTTTTATTTATATTTTTTGGACATGAGACCCTCTGTATGCATGCCTTTCTATGATCTCTGGACTCAAGTTATAAACCTTGAACTTCACATTTTCACTTGGTGTGGCAACAATCTATATTTTGTTAGACTGGCCTATACAGAAGATAGTAAGATGCCATGTATTTGTGTGAACAGGGCCCCAACACTGAAATAATAGAGGCCTAAAGTCATTTGCTCAGTCACATATGTTCACACACACTCAAACTTCATTGGAATTCAGAAGACACAGCACTGGGGAAAGCCCATTTTTGACAATGCCTTGTGAGATACAACTCTGTTCTTCCCACTCAATGGGCTTCCATGGGTGGAAAGAGTAACCAGCCTGCTTCAGTGGCTGGTGACAGCCTGACTTGATCGATTCCACTTCACAGGGAGGGGTCTTCTCCTGATAAAGAGCTGAGCCCCCACTTCCTTGGTGCATTGCTGTGCACCCACTCTGCCTCCCTCGTGTGTGATGTTGAAACACCAGCATAGGCAGCTCTAAATCTGGGTCTTCATTTGTCCTATGCTGGCTCAATTGTAGCTGAATAGAATACCCAACAAAAGGATGTGATTGGCTAAAAGCAGAGCCAATCATAGCAAAATCATTTTTCATTAATAAGATAGAATCCTTAAGAGGAGTGATTTGAACATTCCTTCATAGAGATTTTGTTCATTCATTGATCAAAATTCTAAGATAGTTAGTTGAAAATTACTTTAGCTATTTTATTTAATGTAAAGTGGTACTGGGACACAGACACCTGAGAATAAATTCACAGTTAATGAAAGAATATCTCCATTTCAGACATGGCCAACATAGGTGTTAATTCACACAGGTACTACTGTTTGTAATAATAGGCAAAACTTTGCAAATGCAGATTCATAGTGATACTTAGTTTTAAGTCCACAAGTCCTAAATAGTGCAAGGATTCATTATATTCTTCATTAGCAAAAGCCCAGGAGAATATGGTTAATTCTAAATTTATTTTATCAAAAAATAAAGTTTATATTGAGAATTCACTAACATACAAAAGATTTATTTTATTTTTGCAAAGTAAAACGTTACCAGCAAACTAAATTAAACCAAACTGTAGTGTGTGAGTTAATTACATTATATTTTTTCTGCTCTTATTTTTACTTTGGGTTTTGGTAGCAATGCAGTTAGTTAATAATACAAGCTGATAATATTATGATATACATGAAAAAATTAAATTTCTTTAGATTTTTTAAAAAATTGATCACATGTGTATTAAGAGTTGAAGAATATTCTCTTTGTCATTCACAAAAGTTTCAAAATGTCTCACATGAAATATCTTGAAGACATTTAGATTAATGGTCTGTTGGTTATAGTTTAGGAACTCAGTCCAAACCACTGGGTTTATATAGATTTCATTTCACTATAATCTACCACACACTATTTTCTCTGCTTTTTGATACTGGTACAGAATGAAGTCATCTACCAGCACCTCTTAGACTATACTTGTGGACACCAGGAGTCCTCAATACTTAATGTTTTAACATCAAGCTTACTTTCTGATTTTCCTAGGAACTCTGCCCTGACAGGCCTCCTTCTGTTTCCATCCAAAACATTCCTTTCACCTTTACTCATATGCTGTGATCTTCAAGTTAAGTGGCTCTGTGGACTGTGACATTGCCCACACCTTTTAAGGAAATACAACATGAGAATGTAGCCCACTGGTGTTGAACAGTCCTCACTGCCTTAACTGAATTGTTACTCTGTACTTTAGGAGGTTTGGAGGACTTCTCAACACATAATATGCTCTTTTTTTCTCCACCCGTTCATCCTTATGTCACGCTAACGAGAATTTCATCAGTTGAAACATTAATCAACTCAGAGATGTTTCAAATAAAATCAATTTAAGAATTTCAGTGTACTCCTCAAGAGACAAAATTATAGACTAAGACTAAAATAGAGAAGCAAAAGTAAAGCCAGGGTTAATTCCTGACATAGGATTTATTACCCTATATCCTTAACCTGAAGTGCAATTTGAGTTTGGAAAAAAAAAGAAAAGAAAGAAAAATTAAATTCATAAGTGAATGGTATCAGTTACTTTGTTGTTGTTGAGATAAAAATACCTGATCAGAAGTAGTTAGTGGAAGGAAGAAGGTTTAACTTGCTTTACAGAGAGTAGAGTCTACCATGGTGAGGAAAGCAAGAGAGAGAATGATGAGTGGGCGGCTATCACACATCAAACCTTCCCCCCAGTGACACACCTCCTCCTGCATATCCCCTACCACCTAAAGTTCCACCACCTTCCCACCAACACCACCAGCTGGTAGTTCAGTGTTCAAATACATGATCCTGTAGGGGTTATTTTACGTCCAACCACCACCACACACTCAGTAATACTGTCCATCTAAATGACACAGTAACTAGTGAAAAGCTCCTCACACAGCTGATAAGAGATCACACATGGTTTGAGCCTCCCCTTAACCTGAAGCACTATGTATATTCCATTGGCACCACTCATTGGGACCTGTCATAAATGAAAACACCGAGGGATAAGAAAAGTTTCAACCTCTGTAGCTAGAAAACATCCTAAAAAATTTTTAATGAGTAATAAATTGTCACACCTAAGACTACAGAAAATTGCTGCACATTCCAAATGCTTAGGTTGTCACTTGCTAAAAAAGGGGGAAAAAAAGCAAAACAGTTTTTGCCAACTTCATACATATTAAACAGATACATGCCATGTAGCCAAAAAAAGAAGAAAAAAATGGTTGGAATGCAAAAGTAACTTTTTAAAAGGCTTCTCATGTATGTCTGTTCTTCTTTTTAATCTCTTTGGCATTTTGTAGTTGGCACCATTCATTGGACTTTAAAAAAGAAATCAAATGCTTTTTTCTGAATAAGAACAAATCAAATTGCCATCACTTTCCCATGTTTATCCAGGGTGGTTTAAAAGTTCAGCTGGTTTTTCGTGGTGGCACCAACATCAAAGGGCACTGTCTCTTGTGAGAGCCACTCAGTGGCAATATGTGAATGAGTTCAGTTCATTTTACAGTCAAAGAAATTAATTGGTTGCTCAGTCCTCTCTACAAAGAAACTCTTATCTATTTTATGACAACTTGATTTTGTGTTTTTTTAAGTTGAAGGAAATAAAAGGAGATTTTATGCCTACATTAGGGGAAAGAAGAAAAAAGACTTCAAAAGCAAATCTTCCTAAACTTTGAATTGAAGACATGTTTATGGATTCAAGTGTCCAGTCTACTATGAGAATTATTATATGACATGACATTGAGACCAATTTGCCTTTAATTTCTTCAAGGATAAAATTTTGTTTTGTTTTGTTTTGTGTTTGAGATAGGGTTTCACTCTAGCCCAAGCTATTTGGAACTTCTGTAGTTGCAGGCTGGCCTTGAACTCACAGCCATTCCCTTAACTTAGCCTCCCTGGTGCTGGAATTAAAGGAATGAACCCTCCTACCCCTGCTTCCTGGACTTGGATTAAAGGTGTGAGCCACCAAGGCTCTGGTTAAGATTTATGTAAGAATTTGCAAATCTTAATATTTTTTGGATTTTCTTATAGGAAATATTATGAGGAGAAATTTTATTTTTGGTGTGTGTGTGTGTGTGTGTGTGTGTGTGTGTGTGTGTGTGTGTGTGTGTGTAGTTTGGATCTAAGTGTGGGTATTCACAAACCAAGGCACATGTGCAGGGTGGCAATTCTTACTTTCACCCTTGTTGGATGCAGGATCTTTCCTTGGTCATGGCTCTGTTTGCCTGGCCAGCTGGTTTGTAAACTTCTTTGGGTGTCTTCTGTCTCCACCTCTATTCATGCTATAGTTATGCTGGATTACATATGTGTACCAATCTCAACTTTTGTGTGTGGATGGGCTCCCGTGACCTATACCCATGTACTTCACTGAGCCACCTCCCCAGCATGAGAACAGTTTTTAAGTTCCATTCATTCCTACACATCCATTCACATATTCAGAAGAGATTTACAAAGTGCCTACTAGGTACTTGGCCTTATGCCTGGGGATGAAGAGAAAGAGATGAGCCTCATTGCTGAAGCCTTGATACTTAAATGTCATAGTTATCAGGCAAAGAGTGTCAATCAACATGAAGGCTATATTTCATCTGATTGCCCTCTGGATACTTAAAATGATGTCTATAGAGATACCAAAAACAATGATTACAACAATTGCATCCATGGATATAGCACATCTGAGTGTGCCTGAAGTCATAGGATATTGCCAATCACAGATGGAAACAGAGCTACAGGGTATGTCCTGTCATTCTTCATAGTTCAAAATGATGATTTAGTGGGGCTAGGGATTCAGTTGGTAAACTACCTGCCATGTAAGCTTGAAGGTTGGAATTCAAATCTCAGCACAAACATGCTGAGTGATTGTGGCAACCAGCCTGTAATCCCAGGCAGGGTATCTAGTTAGCAAAATGGCTAAATTGTGAAATCAGTGAACTCTGTATTCATTTGAGAGACCCTGTCTCAGTAAGTAAGATGGAGAGCAATTGGGGAAGACACATGACATTATCCTGTGGGTCCACACTCAACACACACACACACACAGGAAATTACGACAATTTGTGTCAGACCAGGAGTGACCAAGAAATAAGACAAAAAGTGGGATTTCTTTTTACTGGAACCTTAGTTTTGCTTCCAGAAGTCTTTGTCCACAAGTTAATTCAAGAAAGGAAAGTGCTAGAAAGTTATACATAAAAGACTTCCAAGTATATTCAAGGTCTCAAACAATCAAGACACCAAAAGAGAAATAATGTCATTTATTAAATTATGAGAGAATAAGAATATTAGTATAATGTTAGGTAGAATGATTTCTTATGGACATAAAATCCACACTATAGTAAACTGAAAGAGGGATATTCATTTGCCTTTAAGAAGCGTTTGGATTGATTGCATGGAATATATATATATGATTATTTTGTCAAGTGAAAAACATCCTGAGAGGAAGCATAAATGATTTCTCTTTCCCTCCCCCCCACTCTCTGTGTGCTCAACTTCATGATTGTGATTTGAATGAAACGTCACCCATAGACTCACTTGTTTTGTTTTTGTTTTGTTTCAGTTGGTAGCAATTTGGGAAAGTTGTAGGGTCTTGGGGAAGGGAAGCTTTCTTGGAGAAGGTTTGCTATGAAGGACAATCTTTGAGATACTAAAGACCAGGACATAGACGTAAGCCTTCTTGCTACAATGTAGATGGGACACCCAGCTATCTGCCTTGCCATGCTTACCCAACGACAATGAAGCTTCCCTTCAACACTGTAAGCCAAAATAAAACCTTTCCTCACACAATTTGCATCTAGTTTGGTGTTTTATCCTGGAAAGGAGAAGGTAACTGATATGATATTTAAGTGTAAGTGACTTAATGTATTCAAGAATCCAACCCCAAGGGTTGCTCAATGTATCACGTGCATGCAAGGTTTAAAGCCTTCCTTTGAAGCAAGAGAACAGCCTCTATAAAGAGGTGAGAATGTAGGGTTTATGAAAGGGCTGGAGAGAAATTGTTGAATTCTCACCGTACTTGGCTTTCCTAGGAACGATTATGCACTCCTTATGAATGTGACATTGAAAATCTTTACTTTTTATAGTACGCAGTGGGAAAAAATGTAAGCTGTAAAATGTTGCTTTAAAAACGTGTTTAAAAACAGTGTTCTGACACTTTATTACACAATGAGCTCTTGCATTAAGCATTTATGGCAGCTACAAATTCACAGCATGGTTTTGATGCCATAATAAAAAGCCCCAAAATGGGTCCAACTGACATTTTACAGCTAGAACAAAGGGTTGAAAGTTTAAAGCTTGTCTATAGCTATGACATGTTACCTATTAGTTCCATTATCTATAACAAGATTACATGTTCCCCACCCCAAAAAATATTTCTAAGTATAAATTCAGAATTGCAACCACTTTAGAGGTCAAAGAATATCAGGTCTTATGGTCAAACAAATGTAAGTAATTAGGAATACCTCCAGTTTTGCTTTTGATCACTGAGTACACAGAGTTCATCGAGAACTCACCTGCCCACAGGAATGGACTGCTCTTTCTTGCTCTTTTTGCAGTTCCTGGCAGTCTAGACTTTCTGTAGCCACAAATGGGTAAGGATTCAGAAATTCTCTCAGCTATTTGGATATTTCCTCCTTGGATTTTGGTGAAATATTGAGTATGTCTTTCCTGCTCTCTATTTGCTGACATGATCAGGAACAAGTGTGCTGGGTTCATTACTCCCTCTGCTCCATTCGCCCTGCCACATCCCAGTTCTGGTATTTTATCAACATCAGATCAGTGTGTTGGCTGAACGAAGTTTCTCTTAGGACCTATTCAAAATACATGACAACCTCTTAAGAGGTCGATGGGTTGACAAAACCTGTGTTCTGTATAATTCTGGCATTTTGCTTTAAGCTCTTCCTAGTTATGCCATAGGATTTTAGTACATAAATTGGATGGTTAGTAGATAGTTGTATTGCATTTTCAAGGGGAGGGTGTTATCTGTGGCTTTAATTTCTTTAGGAAATTGTCTATGACAAAGAACTAGCATTATTTTCTTAAGCCTTTTTCTTTTCTTTTCTTTTTTAGTGAAATCTCCTCTGCCAAAAGGCTCATGGCTTGGACATGGCATGGTCTAGTTCTCAATGTTAAGATAGACGCCAAGTTGCTTTCTTCCCCAAGGGCAGTTACAGTTGCCTAAATTTCATGTTCATCATTTTTAATGTTGGATAGTGACTTGAAGGATTGAGTTATACAAATATTTTTTGCCAGCCAATCTAGTCTTAATAATCTCGACAAATCAATTGTATGCCATTGGTACTGACAGAATTTAAAATGTATTTCTATTTAATGCATAACAAAGTAATAACATAAATAAAAATATAAATGCCCATACCTCCAACAACACACCTCCACCAGCAAGGCTCCACTTACCAATTGCCACTAGCTGGGGACCTAGCATTCATAACACATCAGTTTATGGGGAACATCTGATTCAGGCAACCACAGAGTAGAAGGTCAGTTGTTTTTTTCTCCAAAATATCTAAATGTTATTCAAAATCTTGATGCTCTATCTCTCTAAGGTCAACCCATTTCTATTTCCCAATGTCAAGCATGTTTCCTTTTTAGTGTCACTTGTATAAATGCTAACCCTTGCTTTTCTTTAAAGGCCACAGAAAATATAGCAAATCAGTTTCATGAGTATGCATCATTTTAAAAAAAATAATTGTCACCTATTTTGTTATTATTATTATTATTTCATTTTAAAGTTTCTAGCTCAGTGGTTAAGGTGTTTGCCCACAGAGCTTAAAGACCTGAGTTTTATTCCCCAGTACCCATGTAAAGCCAGATGCACAAGGTGGCGCATACATACATCTGAAGTCTGTTTGCAGTGGCTCAAGGCTCTGGTGCTCCCATTCTATCTCTCTGTCTTCTATCTCTCCTCTTGCAAATTAAAAAAAATATTTAAAGTTTCTTTAAGAGAGTAGAAAAGATAGCTTCATGTGGCATTAAGTATGCTTTCTTTGAGCCAAATAGGAAGACTTTGAGTTTTATTCTGGCCACCAATAGTGCTGTTTTGAGGAAAGTTTCTAATGTTTTCTAGGCTCTGTTATCTGATCTGTAAAGTGGATACTGAATATTCATGAGCCTTGAGGTACTTGTGATGGTAAATGAATGAATATGTAAAAACAAAGCAGTTAATTTCATCGTGATTATTATGATTGTTACCATTGCTCACTCATATCATATTCATATATTATGATCATTAAGGTCATATTCCCCTTATACACATGACCAAACAGAATATGTGCAGATGCACGAGTCTCCTTTATCCCCATTACTTCCTTTATCAAAGAAAACTCAACTTGCTCATTCTAGTCATTTAAATGATGTTCTCATTGTTACTGTTGGAATTACTTATTAAATATTTGATGAGCACTCTTTCAAAATGGAAACAGGCACAACATGTTCAAAGCTTCTGAAGTTCTTACCATAAAGTATTGAAAACCATAGATGAAGTATAGATGAGGAGGCTTAGATTCTGAGAGATTTATTTATACACTATGATGTCTTCACACATTGGATCTTATCCAATGCTATCTCAACCAAAGATCAGCCAGCCTACAATACCTGTTTTGTTTTTTTTTTTAGTACAGTTCTTTTTTTTTTTATTCCCTCATTCCTCTTCTCCCTCTTCATGTGAATCACATTTGTTATTCGGTGGCATTTCTTATTCAGTAATTCAGGAAGCTAAATGAAATGGTTAATCAGTGTCTGAGTATTAACCAAGCATTACTATCTTAGAGTCCATCATTTCTGTTCACAGATGGTCACCAACCAAGCATTAGTATGAAAGAACTTAATTTAGACCACACAGGTTTTGAAATGAGCAGGTAATATAGGTCTACATGCCTCCTCCTCACGACTTAACACTTTATGATCATGTAAGTGTTTGGATCTAAGCACTGAGTAGAGATGCTCTGTCTTCCTCACTTTTCTCTTCTCTCTCTCTCTCTCTCTCTTTCTCTCTCTCTCTGCTTGCAAATAAATACATAATTTTTTTAAAAAGAAACTCCTTTCTCAGTAGCTTACATTATTATATGATCTTTTCAGATTTTAGTTGGGCTATATATTAAATGTGTTATATTTTAAAATAAAATGTTTTGATGAATATGAAAGCATTTTAATTTTCTATTTTTTCCAGTTATGTCAGTTGAGCTTTGTAAGAAATTTCATCATTTTATTATGTTGTTTAATTAATTAGCAGAAATGACAATTTTGAAATCTGTATGTCCTAGATGAAATCTTTATTATATTAATAACTTATGCTTTCTCTCTAATATTGGTTATCATTTTTTAGACATTTGAGTAAAACTATATTCTGTCTTCTTATTATTCTATGTAGTTTATTTCACAAATTTACTTTGACTTTCTGTTTTAGTCTTATGTTAGCTTTGATTTGTTGTATTCTTATGGCTAATCCATTTTATTTTGACTAACTTATACTTTGTTATTTCTTCTTGACACAGATTATTTCAATGTGCTGTTATTTAATTTTCAAATTATTACTAAACATTCTAAGTAACTATTGTCATTGATTTCTATGCAATAATGTGAACAGGTCATTTGTACTGAAGTTAATGCTCCTTCAGGATGCATAAGACTTCCTGGGGCTCAGTATGGAGCTGTATTAATGTTCCACGTGCATCTGAGAAGGATTCATACCCTGTTGTTGGAAGGTAAAACTGTGAGAGGTACTGTGTGCATTCTGTGTTTCCTGATATCTTTTCCTTCTTTTCTTCTAACCATTCCAGAGAAAGCCATGTTGCGTCCTGAACCCTTGAATGTGATCCCTAGTGCCTGCTTCTCATCTGCCAATGTTTCTGTCACGTGGTAGTTCAAATATATAACTTTTGTGAAGATTTCTGTCAATCATTAGAGTTTTTATGTCTTCTTGGTTATTTGATATTCAGAACCTTAAATGCTTCTGCTTGTCTAAAAATATTCATCTGAATGTTAACCTTTAAAGTTATTTATTTATTTATTTATTTATTTATTTATTTATTTATTTATTTATTTATTTATGATAGAGGGCGACAGAGAGTGAGTATGGGTGCAACAGGGGCTCTTACCACTGCAAACAAACCCGATATGTGCTGTTTTGTGGATCTGGCTTTAGATAGGTAGTAGGGAATCAAACCCAATCTATCAGAGTTTGCAAACAAGTACATTGAACCATGAGCCATCCCTCCCTCCATTCCTGAACATTGGATTTTTATTAGTATTTTAAAATGTTTTCATTTACTTATGAGAGAGAGAGAGAGAGAGAGAGAGAGAGAGAGAGAGAGAGAGAGAGAGGAGAGAGAGAGAGAGAATGAATGGGCACACCAGGGCCACCTGCAGCTACAAATGAACTCTAGATGCCTGTGCCACTTTGTGGATCTGGCTTTACATGGGTACTGGGGAATTTAACCCAGGTCTTTAGGCTTTGCAGGCAAGCACCTTAATTACTGAGCCATCTCTCTAGTCCAAAATTGTTATTTGAATACAACCATACCATAGTTTCAAATACAGTCTGGATGACATATATATTTTCCTTTCTTTTTTTTTAATATGTCTGAGTTGTTTTATTTATATTTGCTTTCATAAAAAATATATTTAGGAGTCACTTGTTCATCAACTCAAAGTTTGATAGAGTTTTAGTGTATTTGCAGCAATGTGGTTACTGATATATTTGGGTTTAGATTTAATATCTTGATGCTCGAATTCTCTTTGCCTTTCTGCTTTTTATCGATTCCTTCTTTCTTGGTTTATTTCATTAATAGAATAGTTTATTTCACTTATTTCTCATCTGTTGATTTTAAATCATGCACCCCTATATTAAGTTATTGGTTGCTTTAGAGATTTGTATATAGATTTTTCTTATCTCAACATAACTTCAAAAATTTATCACATTGCCAATAAGCCATAAATTATGGCAGTATACTATTATTTATTGTGTCCTTCCTTTTCACATCTATTTTCAGTTATAATAAGTAAGTATTATAACATAGGAATTATACTGTTGTAGTTTTAGACATATCATATTAGATTTCGATTTAAATCCAGGCACTTAAGATTTCAAGTACATGGTTATCAATTTTCCTTTATATTTATTAACATTTTTACTGCTAATGATGTTCATCCCATTCTACACAATTGTGTTTCTATCTGAAACCATATTGTTTCAAGATAGAGGATATTTCTGCTTCGGTGTTGTTATTTTCTAAGAATATTTTTTGTAGGATAAGATTGTTGGAAATAAAGAGTAGCACTGACTGTGTATCTGATATGCCTTTAAAATAAATAATTTAATAATTCAGATTTCTTTTTGTTAGGTATACAATACTGTAGTTGACGTTTCTGCCTCTTTAAACCTGTTACTTGGGGTTTCTTGTGAGAAATAAGATGCCATTTTCTTGAGCTCTACCTATTTGTTTCTTCTTCTTCTGGCTGATTTCAAAGTTCTCTGTCCCTTTTTCTTTTTAGCATTTATATTGCTGTGTCTCCTGTTTCTTTGACTGTTCATCTAGATTGTATTTTGCTGACCTTTGTCAATCTAAAACACGATTTCCTTCAAAATGATAACTGAAACTTTGTTCTGATTTTTTCCATATTTTTACCCACTTTATTTCCTTTTTCTTCTATTATAACAATTACTTGCACATATGCTATCATATGTTATATGTTTTATTCATATATTTTCATTTGATATGTCTTTACAAGTATTGATCTTGTCTAATTTTTTTTCTAATCGTTTACTCATTCTCACCAAATAAATTTAGTTTTAAAATTATTTTCCCCCAACCTCACTTAGATCCTATTTATAGTTGTAATTCTTCTGCTGAAATTTCCCCTCTGTTCATGCACCAGGTACACCTATGAACTATGTGATTTGATATATTTATCACAATCATTATATATATATATATATATATATATATATATATATGTATATATATATCCTTTAAATATTCCAACATGCTAGCGACTTCCTCTCTGATTCTATTGATCTCTTTTGATTACAGATCATGTTTTCTTGCCTTTTGTGTTATAATTTTGTTGACTATATAACATAAATGATTAAAACAAATAATATTCAGATCTTAAGTCACTTTTTTTGGCTGGTGATATGTGGGTTGTTTCCACTTAGTCTGTATTTTAAAGCGTCTTATATTTTTTTTTGTTTCTTTAGTTATTTTGATTTTCACACATGGTATAGTGATATCCAAAATGCCTGCCTCTCTTCTGTGAAGGTACCCTTTGTGTAGGAAACAATGGAAGGTCCAGAATGCCTACAAGACATCTAAGAACTTTTGTTTCCTGTTTTGCTTGCAGACTTTGATAAAAACAGGTTTCCCAGCTCACACATTTCGCTCTCAGCTTTCTGTTCTACCTCTAGCTCCATAGCTATAATGGCTTCTATTCCACATTCATGAAGGGATTGAGGCTCAGAGAGTCCGTGTTGTTCTTTACATACTGATCAATCCACTTTGACTTCAGCAAGTCCTATGAGACTTTCCATAGGCAACTAGACAGATGTATAATCACACTTAGCTTCTAAGTTCCCAAGTACTGGTAGTCAGGAGCCTTTAGAAAGGAGTTATTGTGGTTGAATGTCCCTACAGGGTTATGTATTTGAATGCTGATTGCCCAGGGTATGGAACTCTCTGGAAAGATTGTACAACCTGCAGGAAGAAGAGCATACCTTGAGAAAGTGGGTCACTGGTTGTGGAAGGATTTGCCACTTGAAACCAC
This sequence comes from Zapus hudsonius, assembly GCA_004024765.1. Classification (NCBI taxonomy): domain Eukaryota; kingdom Metazoa; phylum Chordata; class Mammalia; order Rodentia; family Dipodidae; genus Zapus; species Zapus hudsonius. The sequence continues at coordinate 69,070 of PVHP010002053.1, read as the reverse complement.
TTCCTGTTGTCACTTTCAGCTTGCTTACTGTGAATTCACACAGCCTCCCATTCTTTCGGCCATGTTCTTCTCTCCCCATGATGGACTGTGTCCTGTGGAACTGTAAGCCAAAATAAACCTCCCACTCATGAGCTTGGGCACAGCAGCAAGAAAGGAACTAATACACATTGTAAATATAAGGATGATGTGTTACATTCATTCTTCTCACAGTTCACTAGAAGATATTAGGGAACCGTGCATTGTCTGTGCTTGTTAAAACCATCTGAAAGCCCAGGGAAAAGAATTTGGTTGCAGGTTCTTCTTATATCCAGCATAATATTGGATTCTAAATTGCACTTGATATGCATGCAGACTTTCAACTTTTTGATAAATATAGCTACTTTGATCTATTGTGTCATTAATCAGCTCTTTCCTCTTTGTCTAGTGCAATATTATACATGGTGAATTTAGGAACTCCTTATATGCTTCATGGTAATACAATCAATTAAATCCCAATAACAATTTGGATTTTAAGTCAATGCAATTAAGCTTCTAGAAGTTTGACTAAATTTTCTAATATGTAAAGAACCCAAATAAAAGAAGTGGGGGAGAAGACAGAACCAATGCACAGAAAGGAGAAATAGGAGGAGAAAGAGGCACGTGGAGTGATGTCCGAACCCTATCACTATTTCTTCAGAAGAGAATAGATCACATAGGAAGCTTCAAATCGTCAAAGCTAGATGACATTGGAGACAGTAATCCAACCATGTGTATTGAAAATAACACCTTGGAAGTTTACAAAAGTGCTTCCATTAGTCTCATTGAACATATGTATTTCCTCAGGCCTGCAGGCAGTGCTACTCCAGTGCTTTTCAGAAACGTGTATCCATGCAGCTGAGAGTCCTCGATGAAGAATTTTTCATTCAGTCCTAAGTGCTCTGTTTTTATAAATATTTGCCCAGAGACAATATCGTATGCCAAAATAACCAAAAATTCAATTTCAAGTAAGATGCTTCACAAGGGTAAAACTCGGTACTACGCCTAGAGCTCCAGTCACAGTCACCCCCGAGAGGAGCCTCACGCAGAGGGGCTGAGAGCAGAGACAGAGAAACATCTAGGTAGATGTCTATTTTAGCACACGTGTCCCTCTTCAAATGGGCAAAGATATGATGATTCCAAATATCAGAGCATTTCTCTTAAATACACTTCCTGATGAGAGCTAAGGTTCTGAATCGAGGCATTGTTTTCTCTTTTGTAGCAAATGTTGCTTTTATATTCTCACATAGTTCTGCCTTAAAGACAAAGAATAGCTGTGAGTTGTTCTCTACAATAAACCCACACAAATCAGTCAATATCACTCCTTTGAGTGTGCTTCAAAACAATCTCAATTTGTACAGTCAATGCATCATCCAATGAGAAGTTCTCTCATAACTAGATCTGCCAATGAGATACACACTCATAACAAGACCATCCAATGAGAGGCTTTCTCATAATTGGATTATCCAAAGAGAGAAACTCGTAACAAGACCATCCAATGAGAAACCCACTCAAAACAAACCATGCAATGAAACATATTTTCATTACTAGGTACTCTAATGGGAAACAATTTTGTAAATAGACTTTCCAATGAGAATCACTCACATAAATAGATCCTCTAATGACAAATACTCCTAAAACTATATTGTCCATTGAGAAACACTAATGTAACTAAACATGGAATATCTGAATAAATGAATCCAGCAGGTTCTAGAAACCATCATGGGAAAGTGTTGGCAAGTTTCTGTAGCAAGAATTCCCAGAAAAGTATTTCCACTAATGTCTAAGGATACCAATATTTTATTAAAATATTGATTTTAATTACAGAATTAAAGAATATTGGTCCATGTTCCTAAATTTTATTCCAATCTTTGATAAGAACAGGTTTCTCTAACTCACAAATATCCCTCTGAGCCTTTCTATTCCACCTCTAGCTCCATAGCTACAATGGCTTCTGTAACATCAGAAAAAAATAAAAATAACAACACTAAACTTGATATTGGACGAATAATTTGTTTATATTTGAATCCATTCCGTCTTGTCTCTATGGCACATCATGGGAGAAAGCCAGGTCTGTCACTCAGATCAAATCCTCCACATGACTTTCTTATATGGCTTGTCTGTGGTCACTGGGTCATGTCACCCCTCTGTGATCAGCATTACTGCTATTGATCCAACCTTCTCCCAAGGCTAGTACAGGTGGACAAAAACATAGTTGTGTTCACCTATGGGGGGGGGTTCATTCAAAATAGCTTTCCAGCTTCACTCCAGTGAGCTCTGGGAGATAAGGATTCATTTGTGAATCGCTCATGGGATAGATTGGAATCTCCTTTATCAACAATAAACTTGATGCTAACAAAATTTTCATTGCCAGTCAGTTAACATGGAGTTACCATTTTCGTGATCTAAGGCCTTTTTTCATTTTTATGGTCATGATGTTCTGTGCTTTCTAGCACAGCAAAGTCCAATGTGCCATTGTGGAGGACCTGAGTTAAGTAGCCTCAGTGGTAACTAGAAGGTAACTTCTCACATACCAATTCTGCTGAAAGCATTCAGGACACTGAAGCTTGCTTGGATTCTTGTCTTTTTCATTTTCTTTGTTTGGCCTTCTTGGATCCATTTCTCTTCATAAAGTGGAGAGAACAGTCCATCCAATGCCTGTCCCAGGCATTGTGTCCTCTCCTCGCTGTCAGTGAATTCAATGTGTTCTGCCCACCATTCAAGTCAGCCTTTCCCTCAGCACAGCTCCGTGGGTTGATTGCATGAGGGACGCCTCTCAGGGCCATCACCAGTGGGCACCCATTTATAAGCCTCTTACTCTTCAACTCAGTAATGGCACATATTACTTAGCTAGAATTGGAGTAAGTTAAATAACACATCAATTGCATACAGTGTTTTCTTTTCCCATTTACCCTTCCCCTGCTCACAGTTCATTCGGCGAGGGTCTACGGATACACTTCTAATACAGATTTCCTTATATTGTTTATCAGGAACTTGACAAAGGCATTTTTCTTTTATGGAATCTATGCTGTATTGTGTTTTTCACGTGTTTTCATTGTATGACATGCTCATCTCCTGACTGAGACCAGGAATTTTATTGTTAAGTAAAATCACTGTGTAGAGAAGCATAACACAACTTCTGTGTTAGTGCAAATGTTGTGTCTTGGTTCTTCCTGAGATAACCTTTGCTGGTGAGGTCATTATATCCTTTTAATTGAATTAATTAGGCTTGTGAGTCATGAGATGGTGTTCAGTGAAAAATCTCTGTGTTGAAATGTATCTCCACTAAGATAATGTTGTGTTGTGATTGCTGTTCAAGTTTTGGGGAGCTTGGCAGAAGAAATAGCAAATATTTTTAGCAAATATTTTACCACTTATGTTATACATTTAAAATAACTGATTACAAGCTTATGTTGAAATTATCTTTAATTTCCTATGATGCCATTTAATGACTAACAAATGCAATATAAATATTATACCAAATAATCAAAATTTGTTAAATAACGTCTAAATTTTTTTTGTCTCCATTGTGCTGTTTTAAGTAATTTTCTGAGGATGGGAAAAGGCACTGGGAAAGTCTCTTTCCATGAGTTCATGAATTTAATTTGTCCAATTAATCAAACAATAGGTGGCTTGAGTGCCCTCCACACCCTCCTGGGTCATTTCCTATTATTATTCCATAAGATACTTTGCCAGCTTTTTCAAAATGATTGTAGATAGAATGAGACAGATAATAACTAGAAATTTAGGGGAAGTCGCCTGAATCCATTCAATAATGATTATGTCCAGAGTTACAGAAAGTCATTTTATGTTAGAAAAAGCCATCTCATATTTTCTTAAGTATCTTCAATTTACTGAAAAGATTTATTTATTTTTTTTAGAAAACAAACCCAAACAGGGCTCTTTGAGCATTTTTAAAATACATGAAGAGTTGTTTTTTTTCCTCAGGTTTGCTCAATTGTACATATATCACCGAATTATATTTTCAGACTGTTCCCCAAACCCATTTATTTAGATGCTCACAAAATCAGGGGGAAAATAAAAAAAAAAAAAAGATTTGAAAGGAAACCTGTCTTTGACTAGCAATCCTTTGCCTAGTGTTAGAAAGCAAGGAAGTGCTTGAGGCATTGGAAGGAATGTTCATTTTTAAGCTCCTTAAGTACTTCAGGAGAACCTACTTACATACAAATAATTGATGTGCTAATTACAAATCATTCTTGTCTGGTGTCTTTCCTCCCTTTTCAATCCTGAAGTCTCATTAGTGAGGTTCTACTAGAAATTTTGATGTTATTACAGCTTCCAAAAACTCATACCAAAAGTCATGTGTCCTTCCGAAAGAAACCCAGCAAGCATCAGAGTGAATTGGACTCCTGAATTTCTGTGGCTTCTGTGATGGAATTTTTATTTATGTCAAGATCAAGGTCAGGGACAAATGATTTTGCTGTATAATCATACTTGAGTGCAAAGAAGAGTTTACCAGCTTATTTTTGCTTTGGTCTACCCTGCAAAAAAAAAAAAAAAAGGTCCTTAGAATTATAGAATTGTGGCATTTTAGATTTGGAAAGGTCTTTTGAGATGGTTAAGCCCATCCCTTTGGTTTTAACTAGATTTGAACTGAATAAAGTTGAGCTCTGTAGAAATTAAGTGACTCACGGAAAGCAAACCTCATTATTAAGTGTAGACTTTAGGCCAGTCCTTGAATCTGGAAACAGAGATTTAAATCTATTCCTTTACTCCTAACTTACTTTCCTTTTATTTCTCTTGACTAAATGTTGAAATTAGCTTTTTCCTATCTAAAAGGAGATGCGTACAGATCCGTTTGCAGAAATATATGCTTATATAAAGTCAGCAAACTTCCCTTGTGTGTCAATATATTTCCTCTATTTGAAATGTGCAAAACTTGCTTGGATGCCATTTTCCCAACTTTACAGCAATTCAGGTGCATACTAAAATAGACCATCATTTATTTATTTATTTTTACTTTTTATTACATATTTCAGAAATGCTGTGTATCCTTCTTATTCATTAGACTAGACTGATTTACTCCATACCCACTTTGTGTCAGAGATAGTTCATAAGCTTCTCATTTAAAATACTCTACACCTCAGGCAAATAGGTTTTGTTATAACAATTCATTATAAGACAAACCTCAAGCATAGGGACGTTAAGCATGTTGTCTTGAGTAACAAAGCCAGTAAATATTCAAGTGCCGTTGCAAATCCAGACAACATAGCAATTTATATCATGTTTAAAATCCCCTGTAAAAGATCTCAGAAGTCAATTTCTCTCAGTGAATTTTCTCAAGGAAAGTTGTATCAGTAAAGAGGCTGTTTTCATGTTCCTCAGTAAGTTTCTAAGATCAGAGCTTACTTGATCAATGGAGGTGTTTGAAAAAAGATGGGTTAAACAAGAGCTAAATGGTTTGGTGATAGATTCTAAGTTTCTATACAGTTGAAGTCCTTTCTGAAGTGAATTTCAAATGATAAAGAGCTGAGACTAATTCATGAAGGGTTCTAGTGAAATGATATCTGCATTGCCACCACAATTTTAAAATTAGGGAGATCTTGTTCAAATGGTGGTTCCAAAGAACAGATTTCTCTCTGCCTTCCTCCTTTTTTATTTCATTTTTAATTATTGCAACAAACAAAGTAGTAATGTTCTCATTTGGAAACTGAACATCATCATATTAGAACGTATAGATGCTCTCTAAAGGTGAAAAAATATTACATTAGTAATACTGATTAGAGTATGTGGTCCATGCCTTCCAAAGCATGAAATAAGCCCAAAATGTATTATAGGTAGCTTATCTGAAGGCCTCGAGAATAGTGAATGGGTTAATAGAATAGAGAAAATAAATAAATTAATTAATTAATACCACAGTTCTAGGGTATCAGCCAATCTAACCACAGAACTTCATGGAGACAGAATTTATCTTCCACCATGACCTTCAAAATAACAGATAAAGTTACTCTCATATGTTTCTATGTGGGATAAGGGGTTTTGTTGGTCAACCTGCTTTTGTTTCCTATTTGTTTCCTAAATCTGTTAAGTATGAACACAGATCGTATCTAAAAGCTCTAGATTTTGTATTCCAAGAGGCTTCCAGACAAGGAGCAGAAACAGTACCAATCCGAGCTTAGGCAAAGTCCTTTGACACTACATCTGGACAAGCTGGCCACAGTGAGCTGACACTGGCACTGTGTGCAATGGCCTCTGGAGGGTTTGCAGTAGAAGGAGGAGAGTGATACAAAGAATGCTGTCCAGGCTTGACAATCTTACTCGTTCTCCTGGTGGTCTGAAGATAGACAAGCAAATCAACACATAAGGAGAGAATCAGCCATGTTAAAAGGCTCTCCTGTTTGGAGCCTTGAATCATTTACCTGAATGCAGAACTCAGTGCTTATGTAGCAAAATTAGACAAATATCATGGGGAAAGAATGACAACTTTATAGACTCAGAGTGTCTTTGAAAAAAAAAAAAGAGGGTCATTAAATGCCAGTCTCTATGCAGCCCCAAACATTAATTCACAAAATATTTTATTATCTTGGTATTTAAACACAGTCAGTTGGCACAGTTGCTCTCCAGAACAAATTTTGACTTAGTTTCATGGATATGCTATCAGTTCTGGCCACTGGTGTCATGAAATGAATTCAAAAAGTTGCTCTTATTTCTACTGAAGGTAACTTGGTAGTTCTGTGTGCATCAAACTCTTCCTTGTGGATGAGGTTATTCTCTGACCAAGAACTCAGCACATAGCAGCATTCAGGAGAACAAAACATTGCACACGCATTGTCCACTGAAAAGCTGGAACATGAGCTCAAGGTAAAAGCAGCTCTTTGATTTTTTTTCCACGCTCTAACCTCTACACATAAATGGAATACACATTTCCACTTACCTTTGGATGAGTTTATGAACAATCTATCTAAAATCTCTTCCAGTAATATTTCCTGACCTTTACTTTCCACTCATGTACTTGAAATTGCTGTTTGCATTGGACGGGTACCTATTGAAACTGTATTAAACAAAACATCGTCATGTTTGCATGCTGGATGTGGTCTTAATAGATACAGACATTTCAGGCTCCATGAACTAGGTTCCTTTGAAATGATCAGAGGGTTTAGTTAGACATGGAACAAATGTTCAGTGATATCTTGCGGATTCTCTCCAACTTTTAACTCTCTCTTTCTTCATGGTGTTTGCATTTCCAAATGGGAGTACCAAGCATTTCTTATTCATGGTCCATCAGCCTATCAAACTCTGTGTCTCTGGAAATAAAATTTTCAAGAATCACTTTGATTGGTGATTGCCATGCTTGTTCATTTGGGTTATTCGGTTGGGTGTCCCAAAGGGCTGGAACTGGGTCACGTGATGCATCTGTTCTTCCTAACTACATCCAGTGATTATGGGGAAAAGGGGCTCTACTTTTTCTTTTAAATGCTTTAAATAAAAAAAAGAAAAGAAAAGAAAAAGCTGGGCATGGTGGCGCACACCTTTAATCCCAAGACTCAGGAGGCAGAAGTAGGAGGATCACCATGAGTTCAAGGCCATCCTGAGACTACATAGTGATTTGTAGGTCAGCCTGGGCTAGAGGGAGACCCTACCTCTAAAAACAAACAAACAAACAAAAAGCCAATTTTAAAAAAGAAAAAATAGAGCCCTTTTTTGGGGGGGGAGTGGGGGGGTGCAGGCATAGGGACCGGGTTTTCATGTAATGTGTTGTTTTTACCTTTAAATGGGTGCTTGGGACTTGAATGAGTCAACAAGTTGTGCACCTTTAAACTTGAAACCATCTCCCCAACCCCAAAAGCAATATATTCTTTACAACTTAATCTATGTGCTAATAAAAGAAGAACTATTTAGACTGCAAAACTAGAAGCTCCACCCTTGATGTTTCTTTAATGGCATTTGTGTATTCAGGAGGTCTTTTCTCTACTGGTTTAGAACCTTCCAGAGGGCAGCAACTCTGTCTTGTTCATGATATTGAAACTGTTACCCATCGCACTGTCTGACCCTCATTATTCAGACAAAGTTAACATCGTTAACACAGTTCAGCTTATTTGTAAAATGAACCATGCTCTTTAAAACTACATGTGTGGGGCTGGAGAGATGGCTGGGTGGTTAAGGCACTTGCCTGCAAAGCTTGATGAATGGGGTTTAGTTCCCCATTACCCACTTGAGGGCAGGTGCACCAAGTGTGCTTGCAAAAGGGGTTCATTTGCAGCACCTGGGGCACTGGCACATCTATTCTCTCCTCTTCTGTCTTTGCTTACAAATAAACAAATACAAATATTTTTCAAAAAAAACCTCCATATGAAATAAATTCTAATACTATATAAGATGAATTAGCAATAAAAATATCTGCCCAAAAGAAGAAAAACAATTGTTTTAAGGTAAATACTAGTAATACTATTGAAAATGCTTCCATTTTTAACTTCAAAACATTTATCTGTAGTAATACTGCCTCAGAAATTGTGCATGTAAATAAATGTGCAAATTAATAAATTCTATTGTGTTCCATCTTGAATATTAAATAGCTGTGAAGTCTTCAATGAGAGAACTGTATTTGCTGAATTTTAAACATTTCTAGAGAAGTAGAAACCCATTAATATATAATCTGTGTGGTTTTTTTTGTGTTTGATTTATTCTAGAAAACAAACTTTAATATTATTAAATAAAATAAATACAATTGAGGGTACACAGATTTGGGCATTTTCTTACCACCTCATCTGTCATTCACATGGGGGATAAAATAATATTTCCTGCTTTAAAAGAAAGAACAAATTCAAAGTGCTGAAACAATTTTACACAATTCGTGGTGAATATAAAAATAACCTACAATAGGGTCTTATGCCAAATTAGACAGCACTTTACAGAAGCTGGGAATAAAGGCTCAAAGTGAGCGGAGACTGGGAAGGGAGCAGTCTCCTCCTTGTCAGAATAATTGGTTCATTAAATGGAAGAAGAGAAGAGGAAGAGATACACGGGGAGGAGAGTTCCCACTATTAAATATGTATCGCACAAGGTCTTTCTCAACTTGCTTGCAACATCACGGCTCATGTACATACACCCTATTAAGCAACAAAGTGATAAGGGACCTGGACTTGCAATTGTTCAATTCTAGGATTTCTGTCCCCTGACGATAAAGAGGAGGACACCCTGGTTACCTTAATCCCAGGGATCAGGCCCTGAGAGCCCAGCCAAAGGAAGAAAGGGTTGATTAAAGTCACAGCAGTCAAGACCTTTGTGCAGTGGAGATGTGTGGGTGTATATAGACACATGCCCGAATAAAAGTGCACCCATGTGGTCAGTGGAGTGCTGGGAGCCAGCCTCTGGGATGAATAGTGCCATTATAAACATGTCATTATTAGCAGCCAGCATAAATAGGTTGGCCTGTCATGGGGTTAAGCTCTGTGATCTGTTGGGACTTGCTACTCTTCAGAGCCAGAGAATACAGCAGCTGCTTGACAGCAAAATCTGTCTTGAGAATACATCCAAGGGCCCATGGAAAGGTGGTAGCTCATAGGCATGCTCTTTAATTAAAGTGCTTGTTGTAGAGAGAAGGTCGTCAATCTGAGGTGACCCTTGGATCAAGTTTTGATCGCCAACTAACTGTTCAGTTTTATTCAAGGGACAAAGAGTCAGGAGGAGACCAGAGGGAATAATATGAAGGCAGGAGACATATACACTTGTGATGTGCAAAATCATAAAAGGTTCAAAGTTGGGGTTTTGATTCAAATAAAATCCGAAGAGTTCAGATGGTTTGTAAACCCTCTGAACATCCTGGATGTAAAGAACCAGCTGAAAGAAATCTCACAATGATTCTCAGAATGTTTGGCCACTCCACTAACAAATCCACCCCTGCTGCCCCCACACCCCCCAAAAAAAATAACAACCCACCAACCATGTCAAACCCTACCAGTTGACAAAGGAAATGCCTTCAGTGCTCAAGAAGGAATTTGCTTCTCTCAGTTCAAAGAAAGTCAAAGGGGAAAGATAAGTATAGAGGTTAAGTGTCACATTGGATAGAGATCTAGTCAGAAAAAGAAGATAACAAGGCTTCACAGAACAATGGTTGATGGAGATTAGAAGCAACCCATATCATTCCAGAACAATCTCATTGTCATGTGCCATGTTTGGGCTTCCATAGCACATGGTTTTATCTTTCATGCTTGCAGACTTCTAGTTGAGAGGCTTGGGATGAGGAATGCTAGAACACCTCTCCTGAGAAAAGAGAGACTCAGTAATCAGAGCGGTTTCTTCCCATACAGCCCTTATTCTCAATTCTATAATATCTCCTGTCCATACCTAGCTGACTATTGGCAAATCTCCTCACCAGTGTCTTCTTCCTTCCCTGTACTCTCTTTGACATAAATGATACTCTCAGAATGCTTTATCCTTTCTCCTTGGCATGGAGTATTGGGAAATTTTTCTCACCCTCTTAAGCTTGATTTTGGTTCTCATAATAACTTCATCATTGAGAATGAATTTAGTGTTTTGGTTTATATGTTTGTGATGTAGCAATTCACAGTTATAAAATTGCGAGAACAGCTGAATATATTTTCTCAGGTAAATACCTTTTAGTGAGAATAATGTGTTAGTCATGTGCCAAGTTGGTGAGGGGAATGCTGAGGGAAGGGGTGTCCTTAAATTCTGTCATATGTACAACTGCACTAGAAAATGTCATATTCAACATGGATAGTGTAAGCCAGTCTCTACTTCTGGGGTTATGCACCTGCTGAGGTTCTTTTTCATAGCTGAATTTCCCACTGGGAAACATTCTTAATCCTGGAGATCACACTCATCTAAGAAATGCTTCTCCATGGCCAGCCTGGCAGACATAGGCCAGCTCTATGTGCCCCTTCTTTGGAATGTCCAGTCTCACTTGCCCCAAATGATCACAACTCTAAAGTATCAGAGGCGCCCCTCCAGTGCCTTGCAGAATCAGACAGAATCACAGGGTCAGCTTCCTCAATTGATTATGTGTCTCCCGAGACCATCCCAAACAAACCGTGTTTAAAAAAAATTACTCAATATAAAACCTTTTCTTCTTGTGTTCTCAGGGAGTCAGGTCACCTGACTCCCAAATGCCACTCTCTTTAGTTGAGTATGGCTACAGATAAATTACAGAGCAGCTCCCACCTAGAATGAGAAGAGGGTGCTTTGGCAGGGAGAGCAGTGAATAGAGGTCAGTAGAGGCCTTGGCAATTATGGGTGCATAATAATAGCTCTTAGCATACCAGAGGCAAATCCTCACCCCTGTCAGACAAGCTATCATTCCATTTTCACCTCCAACCTGCAAATTTCAAAATCGATCCTTCCTTTTTTTATATCCGCCCTCCATGTTGCAGGTACAAACACATTTCAGAACAAATGTGATCTGATCATTTCCCTATAAATAGAACTCTTAATTATCACATTTATCTATTTTATTTCTTTTCAAAGGTTTTTAGAGGTTGTATATCAATGACATCTCTTCTGCAGGATTTGCATTTGAAAGACTGTTGTTCACATTTAATTCACATTTGACACAATGTTGTCTCTTGCAGAACATTACCCAGTATCTCACAATCAGCTTTCGGCAGTCTCTACATTCCCTGTGATCATTTCTCTTTTTATGACGGGGATATTTTAAGTGAATTCCACGTGTTGTGGAAATGAAAAATAAAATTCAGAAAATGGTCATATCTTTTATTCTGTCCCATTTTGATTTGGAACTGTACTTCTTGTATTGTCTTCCCTGTGGGAAGTGTTGCCAACAGGAACCTACAGGACAGTGTGTCCGGACTCCCTGGGGCTTCTGGGGCCTGAAAAAGCATTCATCTGGAGGGAGCACAGTGCTGGGTTGATGGGAGTCACGATTAATTACCAGCTCCATTCTTTGCTCTACTTCAAGAGCAAGCTTGTACAAAATCACTGCACATGCTGGATGGCTTGTTTTGCATGTCGAGCTCCAGCAGTTCTCAGTGAAAACGAAGGTTACATCTCACATATCCAGGCTGGAAGAAGGCTTTCTTAAGTGTAGGGGAATGTAACAATTTGCTCCTGGCTAATCCTTTTATCTTAGAGAGAACAATTAATGTTGGATATTGATGGAATAATGCCCTCATCTTAAAGAGACAGCTGGATTAGTGGCCGTGGGTTACTCTGGTACTAGGAAATCTTTTGTCCACATGTTTAGATTTTCTGCCCTTACTAGAGAAGCACCAAACTCAGATGCAAATACGGGGTTCAAAAGAAACTGCAGGTTGGTGTGTTCTCATCATCTCCTGATCGTCTCACAGGTTCTGTCAGTTTCTGAAAATCAGTGGAGGATAATTGGCCTGAGATGTAAAGCCACACTCTGCTTTCCAAAGAACAAAGAAAGACAGCTTTAGCCCACAAGGCCATATTTGGTGAAACATACCTTTCCTTTTTAGTAATGAGGTGGTACACAGCACTTCTCAGCTCTGGAAAATTTGTGTTTTTTTCCCCTTAAATGTCGTACAAGGCATTTAAAGAGGTGCCATTTGTAATGTTGTGGTCGGTCTCATTGAACCAGGAGATACTATACTTTTTATGGAAACAAATGGTGATGTGATGATGGACCGTTCTGCCATCTCTGTGTGAGATCCAAAATAGCCTTCCCATATATTCTGTCCAGGATGATAGCTTGGGAAACTCGGAGAGAATAACCAGGACCCAGTGGCTGCTGCGCTCACCACAATTGTGATCTGGGTGTATTTAATGTTTCTGCCTTAGAAGTGGGTAAATATTTGCCAACGAATATAAATCTGGAAATCTGACAGCAGAATTTATATCCTGCATAGAACTCAGAACACCAACACCTAACCAGTCCTCTGACTCTCTACCCCTGCCATGGGAATGGAAATCATGTCACCATATAGGAAATATGTCCAAATCCAAAAATCTTGTCACACTTGGCACTGCGCAATGGAGACAAACCAGTCTACTAACACCTCTGTCTTTTGTTCTTGATTTTTCATTGAACTAACAACAAAAAACACCTTTCTTTAAAATACCAGTCATGTTGTATACTATGTTCTATGTGATTTTATTGGCTTTGACCTGTCTGCTATGGATACAGCAAGTAGAGGGTTCTTCATAATATTAAATTCCATCGCATTATCTTGTTCTTGTTAGGATTCCTCAATGGCTCACTCAAGTACTGAAAAAAAGAAATCAAAGCTTCCATTGATACCTCATGACAGAGCACGAAGTACATGACCTCTGTATTACTAATCACCTGCCTCCCCAGCCCTCCCCAACTCTGTGTCCTACATCTCTCCAGCGTGGCTTTTCCCTTACTCCTTACTCTAACCTTCAATTAATTCTCTGCTAGGCTTCTCACCACACAAGGCTCACCTTGAGTGACCAGCTACACTTCCTTAACCAATCTACTAACTACAGGAAATTTTCATTTCCTGTTTTCCTAGATGTCAGATTTGGGATCCTTTCTTACATAACAGATACAACCATGTGTAATTATTCCACATATAGCTCTTTCTCTCTTTAATAAGTTAGACATGTCTTAATGTCAAAGATAGTTCTTTCTCTCTCATTCTCATTTTCCCCCTCACATTACCCCTCACACACCAAGTAGTTAGAAGATATTTATTGTATGCTTAGTGATTCCATGTGGTCTTGCTTTAATTTTTCCCCTCTTTCTGTCCCCCAAAGAGAACTGACACAGCATCTCACTGTGCCTTCATCTTCGACATTTTTATGAGCTCATGAAGTGTCTTCCCTTTCCTTCCTGTTACCTTGTGCATTTCAGCAGAGAAGGGCAATGTCAAAGAAACATCATTGAGCATCAGAGAGGGCATCGCAGATGGGAAGGAGAGAGCAGATGACGGAGGGCATCAGCATGGGTCTGTGTCTTCTCAAAGGGCTGCTGGCAAAACGAGAGCAGAAGCAAGGGAAGCAGATGGTGGGAGTCATTTGCTTTTGCAAGTCTCTTGTTTACGTTTTCGCTTGTCTTCCCATAGATTTCAGCTCTTGAACCCTTTTAAGCAGGGCCTTGTCCCTGGTTCTGACTGAGGTGTCCTGAATGCAGATGTAATATTTAAAAAACTTAGCTGTTTAGCAGCACATTGTATTAGACAGTGCAGAGACCTTGAGGAATTATATATGATAAGCTTGACTCAAACCAGTGTTTCAAATTAGCTAGATGACCTTGTGTAGAATTGGCCAGACTTTCCCATGTACATTTTCTCCAACAGCTTTTTCAGTGCTAATTACTCCAGTGATATCAGGTGGGACTCACCACCTGAATGTGAAAACCAAGCCATTTTTTTTGTAGGTGAATGGTACTTCCTGGCAACAGTAGGCATTTTAACATGCAAAGTTCATTCATTCAATTATCATTTATTATAGTGGACATTCTGCTCATTGTGCAGAATACAAGGAGGAAATGTCCTTGCATTTTTACATTATTCGACCTAAACTAGAAATATGAACAAAAGAAAAAAAAGCATGGAAAATATGTACATATTAGGGACAATAGCACAATCCAGTGAACTTATTAAAAGGTGTCTCATATGATCCTGGCATAATCAGTGGCTTTTATTATGACTTACATGTTTACCCATTGTGGGACTTAAGTTGATGATAGAAAAAGTGGGTTGTTTTTGACTTTCAGCCAACAGAAAAGCTTTGGTTTAGATGAAAACAGGAAGACCAAACATTCTGTTAAAAAGTAATGGTGCACATCTGTGTGTGGTGGTGCAAGTCCTTAGTCCCAGCATTCAAAAGACAGACATAGGAGGATCACCAGTTCAAGGCCTCTCTGGGGTTACAGAGTGAGTTTCATGTTAGTCTGGGAGAGTGAGAACCTGTCTTAAAAAAAAGTCAAAAATTTAACCTATGATTTTTTTTCTGTGTGTGTGAGAGCATGCTATGTGTTTATATCCTTCTGTGATCAAATCTGAGGGTGTATATTTAAACAGCAATTTCTTGTATGTACTGAAACAAATAGCTTTTAAAGAAATACAAAGCATAGAGGAAACCTCTATGCTTTATCAACAAAACTGTAAAAGAGTGATCATGATCAGATTATGCATAATACACATTTGATTATACTGATCTATCCTTGCCATTATCACAGGACTTCGGTATGTTGATTTTACAGTGCCTTTTTGTCAATATTTGTATATTATGTTAAATACCCACATACTATGAGTGTATGCTTAGAAGCCTATATCTGTCAGGAACAATGATAAGTCTTTGGTTTTACTCTACATTCAAACTAACAAAGTAGCCTGACATACTTTCCGAAGATCTGGCAGTGGCAGGAGACTTCTGGGTCATGTATGACTTTATTACCTACAGTACTGAAGACAGCACATGTTTATATTTGAAACATTTCCTGTTGACTTCTGAGTCTCTGTGGTGATAGAATAATAGATGAGCTCAATGCACCACACACAGTGGGTCTGTGCCACGTTCAGGTGCATTTCCTGTAAGAGAAGCCAAATCAGTTCAAGGGATTGTTAATGCCCCTAACCAATGTCTGCCTCAGAAGTAGATATTATCTTTACTATTATTCAGGATGAAAATAAAATGTGCCCTTTGCCCTGAAAGAGAGATCTCTCTATCTTCCAAGGTTATTCTGCTATTAGTATTCTTGAAAAGACAAAAGATGCCACAAGATATATACAAATTCCATGAAAAATAGCCCTGCAGACAATATCACTGACTTTTATTTATTTTTCATTCCTTGCAGAGCTAGGGGAAAAAAAACCACATTTGTGTATGCTAGGCAAGAGTTCTGCACTAGATCCCCAGACATGTCATTCACTCTTAAATAATCACACTAAAAAGACTGTTTTTCAAATTTAAATGAAACATTTTAAGCAGTGACTAAAACACATAATGACAGTTTATTATTCGAAATAGGATTTTTTGCATGTAAAATTAACATTATATAAGCTTCAAGGTTGACAAATGTTTCTGACACATATTAAAATATTCTCAGTGTTTTTTATATACAATAAATGAAGATCCTGACAGTGAGAATAAATCCATCATTAGAATGCTTGCTTTGGAAGTTCTCTAATGAAATATTTAATTTCTAGGAAGATACTACTGTTAGAAAAAAAAGTTAGGATTTTAGAATAGAAGAAACTGAAATTCTTTGTGAAACATTGTCATGTCTAAAATGTTGTCACCTTCATTACCATGGTTTAATGCCTATACTGCGGAGGTCTGACTATTTTAACCCTGTAGATTTTGCCCTGGAGAAGATTCAGAAATGAATAGTCACATGTTGGCATGGCTTGGGAATGGTGATATGTTTTGCTTAATGTGATAAAATTGAAAAAAAAAACAATGGAGACTTCCATTATACTTCAGTAACTCAGAATTAACTGCTGTAAAATATTTAGTCGTAATTTCTGTCATACACTTGATCAAAGCCCTTTCAGGTCTTTTGGGGAATGAGTCATATATAAGACCCTATGCTTGCTCTGTAGAAACTCATGCCTACAGGGGTGAGCAAGAAACTACACTGGTCACACTTGCTGTCCTGGCACATTCTTAGATTGGGGTAAATAATAGGCATTCCAAACCTCTTTACTATTAACCAGGAGGAAGGAAGTAAAAGAACAAAACAATGTACTTCCTAAAGAGTAGAATTTCTTCATTCTCAGAAACCCAAAGGCAATGTTCCTGGATGAAAAATAAATTCATATATATGTTAAATCTAGCTTCAAGTTGGACTTCCCTCACTTTTTATTCTATTCTATTCTATTATTTTATTTTATTTTATTATTTTTGTTGAGATCTTATCTCATTATGTAGCTCAGACTGGCATCAATCTCCAGGTCCTCATGCCTCAGCCTCCTGAGTACAGGGATTACAGGTGTGATTGCACCACCTAGCCTAGTGTTGCACTTGTTTCTAATCTTCTCTTTCCTTCTTTTTTATTTTATTTTATTTTATTTATTTATATATTTATATTTATTTATATTTTTATTTTATATTTTATTTTATTTTATACTAGAATGGCTACAACTGTATATTTTATCCCAAGTGATAGTTATAAAGAAATAAAAAAAAGAAAAAGAAAGGGGTTGGCTAGATGACTCAGCCATTAAAACTGAGTTAGGTATAAGGGCTCAGTACATCCTTAGACACAGTGTTTGTGCTCCTTAGTTCAGCTCTCATGGATGAAATTGTTGAGTCAGAAGACATCACTAGCAGATTTCAGAAAAATTGCAATAAAGCATATCAGAACATTTTCCATTGGAATTTTTTTCATTATGTAGGTATATATGAATTTTTTTATCTACAAAACAGTCTTAAATATTTTCAAATTTGCTCATATTCATTAACTTTATTGAAGAATATTTCATATGCAGTAAAGTCATCTAAATATTGTTTATTTTGAGGCAAAATAGTGAAATCATATGTTGGCTTTTTGTGCATAACCATGTCCACAATCACTCTTAGATTTTGTCACCTACAGATAAAACCCTGGTACCCATGTGTCAACTCCTTTGCATTTTCCCAAACCCCTTCCCTTAGTTTCCAGGAAGCCACAAATGGACTGAATGCCTACAAATGTGTCTGCTTCAGACACTTTTTATAGTCAGCACATACTTTCATGGGTAGTCAGCTTAATACTATTGATACTAGGTGGTTTTCTCCTCTTTTATTGATATTGTTGGATTTTATGAATATATAACATTGGTTATTCACTCATCAATTGCCAGGTATTTGGGATGCTTTCTTTTTTCTTTTCTTTTCTTTTCTTTCTTTTTTTTTTTGCTAAGATATTGTTATTATGCACACCGGTATGAAGTTTTTGTTTGACTGTTTCTTTCAGTTTACTTAGATATAGTCACCATGTGGTGAAATTGCTGGTTCAAACTGTTCATCTATGTTTACCTTTTGGAAGAACTTACAGACCATGTTTCTAAGAGACAATATTTTTTTAAGAGCAATTTGTGAAGATATCAATTCCTCTACATGAACATGATACACTTTATCCTCTTTTTTTTTGTATTATAACCCCATTAGTGGGTATGAAGTTTTACTTATCTGTCACTTGGGTTTGCATTTCCTAATAGATAGAGATGTTGAATGATTTTTTATGTATTTGTTGGCCACTTGTAAATGTTCTTTTGGATAGATCTCTACTCAGATCTTTTGCTGGTTTTAAAGTAAATTGTTTCTATGATAAAGGTATGAGAGTTCATCATATAGACTGTAACTACTCTAATTGTTTCTTATTTATGACTAGAAAATATTTCTTCCCATTCTGTATTGGTTGTCTTTATTTTCTTTGCGGTGTCATCTGAAGTATAGAAGATTGGAATTTTAAGAAAATATAATTTATATCTTTTATCTTTTTTGGCTCTAGTTTTGGTATTTTATCTAAGAAGACGTTGTATATCACCTGAAAATCTAGCTTTCTTAATTTATCTCTACTAAGAAAGTATTAGGCCTTATATTCAGGTCTTTAGTACATATTTGAGCTAACTATTCAAATATAAAGAAAATATCCAAATAAATGAATTATATCATGAAAACATTCTACTTTAACAATGTCATTTGTATAAAAGATCATAGTTTCCTCATTGCATTTTCTTGATTAAAATAAAATGACCATAATGTATTTTTTTCTGAACTTCTAATCCAATTCTGTTAATCTATATTTTTGTTCTAAATAGAAAAACGCATGTACCTGACCCAAGTAACTTTGTACTAAGTTTTAAAGTTTGAAAGTTTGAGGCCTCAAAATTCCCATTTTTCAACATATTCTTGACTCTTCTGTGTCCATTAAATTTCCAAACAAATTTTAAGATGACTTTCACACTTTCCTTGAAAAACACCCGGCCATTTTCATGTGGTTATTTTGAAAGTATAGAAAAAATTGGGACTCTTTTAAAGAAAATATTTATTTTCAAGAAAAGAGAGGGAAAGAGATAAGCAGAGACGAGAGAGTGAGAGAGAGAAAGAATGACTGAAGGGGTATGGGTACATAAGTGAGTCTTTGCTCATCTGACTTTTTGTGGGTACTGGGAAGTCAAAGCCAGGACATCAGACATTAGAAACAAGTTCCTTTCACCTCTGACCCATCTTTCCTGACACACTCTTTATCTTCTTTATTTTTTAAAACATATGTAGGCATTTATAGCTGTAAATTACTCTCTGAACACTGTGGTTGTTGTCTCATCAGTCTTTGGTACAATTGTTCTCATAGGACATAATGAGACATTTCTTGTTTCCCTTTTTATTCTTTCTTAGATCCTTTCCATGTATTTGTTTATCTTGTTTAATTCTAGCCTACTTCTGAATTTTCTAAATTTATTTCTGGAATTGATTTCCAAATTCATGTCATGTGGTCTGAAGAATACTTCGAAAAGCTTCGTTTATTTGCAGTGCACAGAGCCTTGTTACCTATGGTGTTAGATGTGTTCTATTCCAGAAACAATTCATGACTTCTTGGTAGAATTTTCTACAGATGTTGGTTAGGTCTACCTGGTTTATAAGGAAGATGCATCTTCGAGTTTCTGGTTTTCATGACAAATTTTTCTCACCATTATGGAAAATGGAACATCACGATGTTCAGCTTTTCCTGCCGATATTTCCTTTGCTTCTGCAATTTGGAGCCTTGTTTTCTGCAGTTTTCAGGTGGAGTATGTGGATAATTGTATCCCAATTAACTGAGAAACTTTTATAACCAAACTTCCTTATTCATCTTTTGAACTTTTAGAATGTATTTTCAAGATGACTTTGTTTAATATTGCAACCCCTCCAACATCATTATTGTTGATATTTGCATGATTTTTTTTCTTTCCAACCTGTGATTTTTTTCTGAATGAATAGTATATCTCCTATGGACTTCATGTATTTAGTTGTGCCATAATTTTATGGGGATGTTTACATTTCTATTAATTCTAGTGAGTCACACAAAGGGGACTCAAGGGCTGAGGAGATGGCTCAGCAGTTAAGGCTCTTGCCTGCAAAGCTTAACACCAGATCAGGTTTGAGTCCCCAGCACCCATGTAATGCTACAATCACAAAGCGGCACAAGCATCTGGAGTTCTTTTGCAGTGTCTGGAGACCCTGATATGCCCATTATCTGTTTCTGCCTCTCTTCTCTCTCTGTTTGCAAATAATTAACTATATAAATAAATAAAATATTTAAAAAAGAAAAAAGACTTTTATGTAATTCACACTTCTTTCCAATTTTGCCATCATATGCATACTAATAATGTAACTATATAGTTTTATAGGTCATAGATGCTAAAAATAGTTATATTTTTACTAAATTACTGAGTTTTATCATGTTTATATCATTTGTCATGTCATGTCATGGGTATTCTTTTCTTAGTTCAATTCGGCTTGGTTCCCATCAGCCTCCTTGTCGGGTGCTTCTCCAGGTTACCGCACGGGTCCCTGGCCCCCTGCTAAATGAGCCTGTCTCTCTAGCCAGCAGGAGACCTGGCTCAATCGAGGAAAGGTGAGCATGGTGGCTGGACAATCACACGCAGCCGAGAGAAGTGTCCAAGCAGATATCAAAACTTTATTTTAGCATCCAACCTTATATAAAATCTAGGGATGTGTTGTGTACACAAAGGGGGCTCAACAAACAGGAACACAGGTATGGAAACTCACCCAGCAGGAGTAAAACCTATTAGCACTTGTAAACAAAATTTAGGGCTGTCAGCCATCCCCCCCTGCCTCCTGGGGGGCACAGGTGTGCTAGGAACAAAGGTATGAACTACCATGTTCAGGCTCTCATCCAGATGCATATTAAAACTTAGATCTCAGATATGCAGCCAGGCTGGGTCCTACACCTCCTCCTATTACAGTAAAATATATATTTATAAGATAAGATCCAACTATGCTGCTGCATGCATATTGTTCACACCATCACTTTTTAAGTCTATTAGCAAAAGAAGAAACATTAACTTAAACTACTACTTATAATTGCATAATTAGTTTACCGATGCTTCATTTTTATGTGGCTTTGTATAATTGCCTAATTTTATTTACTTTCAGTCTAAAAGCATTACTTTAGTGATTTTTTTGCATGTCAGACTTGCTATCGATATACTTGAACTTCTTTTGAGAAAGTCTTTATTTCACTTCTATTTCAGAATATTATATAACACATTTGGTTGACAATCAGCACTTAGAAAGTCATCCCTTTGCCTTTTGGTATTTGTTGTTTTTGATCAAAAGTTTACTTTCATTATAATTCATATGTCCTTACATAGAAACCATTTTCCTCTTATAGCTTTTTTATTAAATTAAAAAAAAATTATTAAAATTTTTCATGATCCCCTCCTACCACTACCCACCGATTTTTCCTCTCTATCTCCCTCCACTGAATCTGACATTCCCTCCTTGTAGTCCTTTTAAAAAAATATTTTATTTCTTTATTTGAGAGAGAGAGAGAGAGAGAGAGAGAGAGAGAGAGAGAGAGAGAGAAAGAGAGTAGCAGACAGAGAGTGAGAGAATGGGTGCACCAGGGCCTCCAGCCCTGCAAACAAACTTGAGACACACACACCACCTTGTGCATCTGGCTTTACATGGGCACCGGGGAATTGAACTCAGGTCCTTTTGCTTTGTAGGTAAACACCTTAACTACTAAGCCATCTCTCCAGCCTCCTCCTGCCTCTTTTTGAGCCTCATCCATCATCCTTGACAACCATTTAATAGGCCCAATATTATACAGGTCTTGTGCGAGAGCAGCTGGTGTTCAGCTTGGTCATGAATGCAGTGAGCACTTTGTATCTAAAACACAGTATTCCAAGCACTTCTCCCTCTGCTTCCCACCAGCTATTTCTTTATTTGTTTTATTTATTTGAAATAGGGTGTCACTATATAGCCTATGTTGACCTTGAACTCAATAGCCCAATGCTCTACCCTTTCATTTGCTGGTATCATACTCAAGCAACATCATGTGTGACTTCAATTCAAATATTTCGCTCTTTTTATCGCGTCTCATTTTGGCACTCGACTTGCACATGGCTCTTATGTTTGATAAACTGCCTTCAGCGTTCTGAGGCTCTGGTCATTCTTCTTTGTTCCTTTTTCCCTTAACTCTTTCAGGTGGCACCATCTTAAAGTGACCGTCTTTATTTCACTGATTCTGTTTCCTCCAGCTGATGTATAGCATTCAGCTATTCCAGCAATATTTTCATTTCAGGCTTGGCAATTTTAAATTTCAAAGTTTCCACTTGGTTGCTTTGTAGAAATCCTATAACGTTGTTGCTTTTTAAAGTTGAGAAATCTGTCATAATTCTTGGTTTCACTTCTTTAAACCTCAGACTCCTTTGTTCTAAGTCCACAAATTAAGGCCAATCCATGGTAGGTCCTATAGTCCATTTCTTTTTCTTTTCTTTCCTTCTTCTTTTTAAATCTTATGTATAGATCCTATTTTCCCGCTTATGAGTCTACATAGTTTGTTGAAAGCTATATTTTATAGAAAATGTGCTGTAGAAAGTCTAGAAGCCGTTCTATTCTTTAGGGTCTTGATATGCTGTTCCTCTTCTTGGCGTGTTTATTTTGTGACTTAACAGGAAGAATATGCATATGACATGTGTGTTGCTGAGGACAGAACCCAGAGCCTGTGCATACTAGGCAAATGCTCTACCACTGAACTACATCTGCAGCCTGTGTGCCATTTTTTTTGTTTTGATGGTTATTTCTCCTGCATTGTACAGCCTCTGATGACACTCTGTGGAGCCTGTAGCCTTAGGAAGTACAGTCTCTCTGGGGAGGCCATGGTTTTAGCAATCTCTCTTTGTCCCTTTTCCTGCTTCCTCTATTAAGCTGTCTGATATTGTTGACACCACACCTAGCTGCTAGCCTCTGTTAATTGCCAACTGATTGCTTTCTGGATTTCCACAATGCCTCATGGTATAAATTGCTTCAGTGTCTGAGGCAATTACAAGCCATCTCAATTGTTAGGTCAGTCTGTGAGGTGTATTTCAACAAAGGACAACTCTTTGTAGCTGCTTCTTTCCTTGGCACTTCTTGATCACTTTCCTGTTTGTGTTGAATTCCGCTTGCTGCTATCTGGGAACTCTCAGCCACCTCTTGGCTGCTTGCTTCTAAACCCTCCTTCCCTCTTTATGAGACATTTCTAGGTTTGAAGTTTCTTAGACACTGTCCAAAATTAAGTCAATTTGCTAAAGAATGCTATGCAGCTCCAGACTCAGAATCTAGCTCTCTCCCTGTCAAAATGTGCACTGCACTTCCCAGTAACACTGGAAAGATTATCTTTCTAATTATAAACTTCAAATCAAAGCAGTGAAATATTCTTACCTGCTTCTGAAGTTTCTAGAAAGACTAGTGTCCTGTTCTCAGAGTGAAAACAGGCTTTGGAACTCACAGCCATCAATCTTCTCAGCTTCCTTCTTGTGGGAGTGCACACTACTGGTTATCCATAGGAATGATGAATTGTCTCAAGTTTTCTCATTTCACCACTTTTGGGATAGGTCAATATAGAAACGGTCCACCCTATGACCCAGGGCTATGAGAGGGGTCTGGGTAGTGGAAGAAAGCTCTTGACTTTCCAACTTCTATTGATTGAAATAGAGTTTCTACAATAGAATCCTAGGAAGGAGGGGAAATGCTGGTAACCTGTCATGACCACAAAGGGGCTGTGGACCTATTATTCTTGGAGCTAAGGAAATAGGATGCCTTGTGCTCTTAGCTCAACCTACCATGAAGAAGCTTTCCCCTAGGTTGGGCTGGAAGAGGAGTAAGATTGTTTTTTCAAATAACACAGAGTTTTAATTGATATTTTAATTAAATATTTAATAACTTTCTATATGTCTTTACTCAATTTATGAAGACTTTATAGTGTAGAAGGTTGTTTTCATCAGTTTTTACTGCTTATGTTATTTTGCTCAGAAAAGAGACTCGAGAGCTCCTTAATCTAGTTTTCTATTCTAAATTAATTAATTAGTTAATTTAAGAGAGACAGTGTGTGTGTGTGTGTGTGTGTGTGTGTGTGTGTGTGTGTGTGTGTTTGTGTGTGCATGCCATGGCCTCTTGCTACTAAAAAAAAGAAAAAAAAACCCAGACACATATACCACTTTATAAACTTTGCTTTACATAGGTACTGGAGAATTAGACTGTAGTGTGCAGGCTTTGCAAGCAAGTGCTTTTAACCACAGCCCAATCTCTTTTTCATGAGTATTCTATGCATTGTAGCAAACAGGTGCACCAAACACTGTTCATGCCGCACACTGTGGAAAAATCAGCTGGTCGTCATCTCATTTGACTCATTCTTTAGAACAATGAAGACAGAGTAGGGATCTATTATTACTAGGTTGCTGAAGATCCCAGTAAAACAACAACAACAACAACAACAAAATTCAATTTGACTTGAACGAGTCATTGGAATTTTATTTTAAATAAAAAGTAGGAAGAGTTGGGTTGGGCTATGAAGTAATTTTCATGAAGAACACTTGATTTTTCTCATATAGTTTTCAGGGGCTAGGAAAAGCTCTCCAGGGCATAGGGTCCACCCTGCTATATCCCGCAGGTTCAGGGTTATTTCCTTTCAAAAGTGAAGAAGGTGCCTTTGCCAATCAAAAAAAAAAAAAAAAGCCTAAATTATTAGACTCCTTAGACCTCAGGCATTCAATGTTTGACAGATGCCTTGTCATTAAATTTTATATTCATTTTCATCTCAATGAGTTCCCTGCACTGTATTTTCAATTGCAACAGAGGAAAAAAATATGACATGTACTAACTTTTCAAAATTTGTGTTAATTATAAGATTTTACTAAAGCCAGAATTTATTTTAATATAACTATAAAACAGAATCCAGTCAAAATGCTTCCAGCACTGGTTGTTGGCCAAAGGTGATTTTACATCAATGCCCCTCACTCCACACCCCTCCAACAAGAGAACATGCAGTAATTTCAGGGTCACATTTGCTTGTCACATCTGAGCAGAAGTCCTCCTAATAAAAGCTAGTAGGTAAACACAAGAGGTATTGTTAAATTGTCTACAATACACAGGGGCTCCACTCAATAACAAAAGTAAAACAAAATTATACAGCCAAAATGTCAGTAATGCTAGTTAAAGAACCTTTTGTTTAGAGAAAATCAGCAATTCTTATATCACAGAACGCCACACTATCTTGCCCAATGCTAACAACTAATAACCAATTGAAAATTTCTACAACTCTGATACACCTCAGAGATACACATTCATTTTCATTAATGTGTTAAAATGGTTTTGTAACAGATCCCAGGATACATTTCTTTACCTGTTTCTAAAAGAGGACACAAACAGGTAACACTGATCTCACAAATCATTTTAGTGAACTTTTTTCTTGAGAAACAATAGTCATTGTACACACACGTTAACAAATACTCTGTAGGAAAGTGTGTGTAAGACATTCTTAACAGTATCTTTGATATCCTTAAGAGCAACGCTACTTAGTTTTATGCTTGATTTCTCATTGCTTTCCTATATTCAAACTACCAATGCATGTGTTCACTGTCTCCTCTATGGTGTCCAGTCTCCAAGCTGGCCTCTGTGATGTCTTCCTGGTATCCATTCTTTGTATTCTCAGGATAACCATGAGAGTCTTGGGAACTCTCAGGCTATTACAGAACTAATGGTTTGTAACTTAAACTGTGAAGTCATCTTTATTTTCTGGGATTATGTGCTAAGAAGGAAGTTATGTACACTATCCTGAAGACACTCAGGTAACTCATGACCCTTCTAACAAGCCCAGCATTTAAAGGGATGGTATGTGATGGTATGTGGATGGGTCCTTTTGTTCATGTCTGAGGATGTTGGAATGATTGGAATTTATCATAAGACTACATCAAAGAGGATCCTTTTTCTACAGATAAAAAGCATATGGGTGCTAGCATTTCTCCAATTGAAAAGAAGACATTCCACTCAAATACAAGCATGCTGGGATGGATACTTCTGCTCTCTAGCTTTCCAGGAAGGGGTTAGGTATCACATACTATTTCTAGACCTTATATACCCTGGCTAGATCCTCTCAAACAAATATATCTATTTTTAATTAATAATTTATTTATTTATAAACAGAGATGTGAGAGTGTGTGTGTGTGTGTGTGTGTGTGTGTGAGAGAGAGAGAGAGAGAGAGAGAGAGAGAGAGAGAGAGAGAGAGAGAGGCACACCAGAGCCTCTTGCAAATGAATTCCAAACTCATGTACCACTTTGTGCAACTAGCTTTATGTAGGTACTGGGGAATTAAACTTGGGCCAATAGCCTTTGTAAGCAAGTGCCTTTAACCCTGTTTAATTTTTTTAAAAAATTAAGACAGTGATTTTTTTGGCAATGATATGAAAACTCCAGGAAAGTTATTCATTCTTTCTGTATTCTATTTTCCAACAGAGTACCATATTTAAGTTGAAAACTTCCATTCTATGTTCTGTGCCTGAAAAGGATTTCATGTTTATGATGGCTAAAGCCATTGAGTTACAAATAACCTACTTCTCTCGATCTAATAATTGTTAAAGGACAAATTCCTTCTCTATAAACATTGAGTATTTCCATTTCCTTCAATATTGGGACATCTTTTAATTCTGAATATTATTCACTTGTGACTGTACCAACTTATCAGTTTAGATAAAGAAAACCAGTGTTAACATTACAGTGAATATGACTTATTTTAGTTAGTGGAAGAAAACATAAGATATCTTTGTTAGCACTTAGAATAAAAAAAGTGAGTATTTAAGAAGCACACTGGATGAATGAATGAACATTGGAACATTTATTTGCCTTCAACTCAGATATTCATTCACTGATAATATTGATGCTTTATATGATTATTTTTCTTTCAGAAATAAAAGGTGATACCTGAATAAACCGAAAACATATGTAAATTGTATAAGTTTGGATATTTGCATTGTTCTATATTTAGCCATAAGGAGCACTGGCTGAACCTGGGTCTGAGCTTTACTTTTCTGCTTGCTTACTGAACAGAGGAGAATTCTGTTAGTAAACCTCCTCAGAGTGAGGGCTGAACTATCAACAGTGGGAACTGGACATGTCCCTGAATTCTCTGAAAGTAACTTGGATTTACACATGTGGATAATTATTCCTAGTGAAGATTTAGTGTAGGAATTCCCACTAATTAAATTAATGCATTCACAACCCTTATATGAAGTTTACATCATGCTGGCCCTTCACTACTTATCTATTCTTATCATTATTATCTAATACAAAATAAAATTGGAGTAATTGCACTTGAATTAAATAAATTCCAGATAATATAGTTTCTTATAAACTACAGAGTTCTGGGAGATAGAATGGAATTTGTCATCATGTTCTTTTATTTTCTGAATAGAAGTCCTTAATTTCAGAACATTTATGTGTTTGTTAGTGCTCAGCTCACACGACACACCTTGGCTCTGCTGATTGGTTCCATAGTCTTTTCTTCTGAGCAGGAGAATTAGTGGAATGGATTTGGCTACCTTCTGAGTGGTGTTTTACCCTGTGTTTGCCAATATTGTCCAAGGAACTTTGTGGATATTGTCTTAAAAAACAGTTTTTAGCTGGTAATTCAACCAATCGGCCTTTCCACTCTGATGATTTCACTTTGTGACTTAAATTACCACTATTTGAATGTGGTCTTAAAATGTTGTGTTCATCCAAACATCATTATTTTGTGTAAACTCCCAACTGAGCAAAGGAGAAAATGTAATATATAATGCTTCTGCTGCTATGTTACATCTTATCTTACATTTGAGTATTCTGTGTAACAAAGGACAAACTCGGTACAAACTAGAAAAGAAAATTCTTCCATATCTGAGAAGACTTTTCCAAGCTGTGAGTGAAGACTGAGAAGAGGAAAGAACACAGAAAGGGTTGCCTTAGAAGTCCATGGATGAGTACATTGTCCATATTCCAAAGTCTTTCTGATTGAATAGGATTCCAGAAATTTTAGGCAAATGTTCAACTAATAGCCCATTTCTATATGGTATGGGGTTGTCCTAGAAGCCACCAGACCCAAAAACCTCTGGAAGCAGGTAGTAGGAATTAAATCCTTCAATTATAAATGGAAGAATAACTATGGTCACATCACAGTGCTTTTATAGCAGAATTTCATGGTTACATGACCACATTCTTCCTTAATGCCAAGCTATTATAATAGGTATAAGCATATAACATCATAGAAATAAGCATACAACTATTGTGCCTGTGTATACTTGTTTGAGTAGGTATATATTTCATATTTGTGACTAAATTTCTAAATGGGGAAAGCAATATGTATGTTTGCCATTTTTCTTGAGGTGAGGAGTTCTTGTACTTGAATATATTCTTTCTCTAAATCTAAACCCATCTGATCATCTACGCAGGCCCAGGTTGAACGTGGGATGTAGGTAGCCCTGGTTTCAGATGAACTGAACAAGAATGATAGACCTAGGAATAAAGGGCTCCCATGCTTATGGTAACCATCATTTATAGAAGCCAACAGCCTTGTTAGAAAGGAAATCATGATTTTATTTTTAATCCCTTCTATTTATATCTCATTTTTAATTATTATATTTTATTGTTAATAATTAGAAATATTGTATGAACAAGTCTTGTGTTGGCATGCCCCCTTCCCTCCTCCCTGCCCCTGACCCACTGAAAGCCCCCTCAGTGGGATTGCTGGAATGCTCCATATGCTGGGAGGTTAGGGATTATACAAGCATTAGACAGTTATATTGTGTTGTTGTTCTGACAAGGCTTTTCTGGGATCCATTTCAGTTACCAAACCGGCCAAGCATGCATGCTCTCTAGGGACACCTCAGTTCTCTATTTTCTCTGTGGTTCGTGTGTGTGGGGGTAATATATTCAATAGATGTAGATTAATCTATTCACTCCTCATTCCTACAAACCCAAATGGTACTTTACAAAGGAATAATTACTGAAGCAGTAAGGAAGTGCTACAAGAAAACTGCTATCTGATAAAATATTTAATTTCCTTACCATCAGATCCCTATCTTATTTCTCAAATGTCTCCTAACCAATAGGCTTAGTACCATTTTGGACTTGCTAGCTTTTTAAAATTTTTAATTTAATATATATTATAACTCTTTTATTCCTTCACCCCTGCTCCCATCATGCTGGGGAAATTCTTCAGTGGAATTATAATATTCACTGTGGGGTCAGGAAGGCTTCATTCAGCTCCTGTGGGATAGCAGGGGACCATGCCTCAGGGTGTTCCTACCCACTCTGTAGCCCCTACAATCTTTCCTTCCCCTATTACGCAATGTTCCTTGAGCTATGGCAGGCCTGCTGGCAGTCTCATGTACGGTTGAGTTGTCCGTAGTCTCTGGATTTCTGCTTTGATGGGCTATGATTGTTATGTCTTTCACCATCACCCTGAACTGGTTGTCAGGCTAGTAGTAAGAGCAGTATTCATGTATCTTCCTCTTTGATTTCTCCTGGATACTGGCAGAGGTGCCATATCTTCTGGTGGATAGTCAACTATCTTTTTGTTTTATAGATGGACCTTTATCCTCCTCCATTTTCTCTTCCACCTGTAAATAATAAAAAAAGATTTTCCTACCAAGATCAAGAGCAACTTGGGTTAAAGATGGTTTACAAAGTTATTTGAGAGATTTTTTGGTATGTAAGTCTTCTCTTCTCCAGAGTGCAGTGGGGGTTTGTCCCTGAAGTCTATGAGTTTGCTGACCATGAGACTCTGGCTTGGATTCCCGTACCAAATATGAGTTCTTTATCATAGATCAGGTCTAATGTCAAATCTGAGAAGAGTTAGTTCCATCATTTCACAATTGTGCACTTCTTGTCCAAATGGATTTTTTTCATTGGTGGTCATCTCTTGCTTATTCATGCTGTTGGTGCTTGCTGGCTTTAATGACCTCTTATTTCTACTTCATGTGAAGAAGTTTGCTCAAGGAAGGTAAATACAACTTTAGGAATGGCTTCGTTCCTTAATACCCCCCTGGTTCTGCTTCAAGTAGTGCCTAGGAGGCAGAGTTCAGAGAACATCTCTGGGATACATCAGTCCACAACACAAACTCTTACTTGAAGAATCTGATCCTTCTATGAACACAGCCAGTGCAAGTCCTGACCTCACTGTAGCATCTCACTTTTTAAATTTTTTTTTATTTATTTTCAAGTAGATGAGAGAGAGGGGGGGGAGGGAGAGAGAGAGAGAGGGAGCACCAGGGCCACCACCTTGTGCGTCTGGCTTATGTGGGTCCTTGGGGAATTGAACCCAGGGCCTTAGGCACTAGAGGCAAGTGCCTTAACCGCTGAGCCATCTCTCCAGCCCACATCTCACTTTTTGACTCCTGATATTGGCACTACAACACCATTCTCTTTTTCCTTGTGACTCATGACACTTCCAGCCCACAACTATGCAATATCAAACCCAATTACCATCTTCTCAAGCAAGTCCTTTGTCAGCATTCTTAATGAACACCTGTTCAGCTGAAATTCATAGTTTTCGCTATAGAGGGAAAAGAAAACCTTGCAAAGCTTCCCTTGGCTCTATTACTCTGATAACTATTTCTGTGTTAGGATGTGCTGGATTGGGCTATGGCTTTCCCTTTATTCCCTATGGATAGTTCTCATTAATTTGAAACATCTTGAAGTTAAAGTTTGACCCTAAATGTTCCCGTAAGAACACACTTCTTTGAAGTCTTTGCAAAAAACATTGTTCCTGCTAATGAAGTTTTATTTTATTTTATTTTTACTTTTAATCCTTTTTGTCTTTATGTTTATTTTGGACCTGTCAAGGTGGTGCAAATTTTTTTTAAAATGTTTACTTTTTGGAAAAGTGCAGTAAAATCATTTCAAAGTATTTATTTCCTTGAAGCTCTTGAGAAATGTGTGCAGAAATTATGGAATATCTATGCAAAACTTTAAAAGGAATATATTTGAGGTGAACCTATTAATTCCTTAAGTTGTCATAGAAAAAAAAGTCTGTCAAATTATTTTTGACACTCTATACAGTTTATTTTTATAATTAGTGCTGCTATATTCGTGTTGCTGAATTGGGTCCATTTCTGAGTATTTTCTCCTTACAGAACATGAATGATCGCTAGTGGAAAGCAGCTAGGATGAAGAATTATAATTGGATAAAAATTTTAAAAGAGTGAATTAATTATTGGAAACTATAATTAATCAGGGTTATTCTTCTCAAGGTTAGCACTTTAAAATGTATTTTACAGGTAATATAAAATGCCTCACTTAGTTAAAACCTTTCATAATGATCCTAATTCTCCTTATCACAAAAGCAGAGAGAAATCCCTTTTACACAAAATTTCTGTTTTGTTTAATTTTTCCGCCTTTGCTCTCTCATCAATCCTGTGGTCAGCCAGCAGAACAGAAGGATAGGATAATTGGGTTTGGAGCATCGGCACTTGCTTCTGGGAACTTGGAGGGCTGTGCTCATAAGTGACACCAGTTTCAGCACTGTTATACCAATTCCTGATGGACATTGGTCTCCTCTCTCAAGGACTTTACGGTGTGCATCAGTCTGCTGTGAAGAAGTTGTCCAAAAGAGAGTGTCCAGGTTGTTTTTAGCATTTTATAAACTGGAATCTCTCCTTTCTTTGAAATTATGGAGAATTTCACACACAAATAAAAGAAGAGACTGCCATAAAAAAATGTCATTATTTAGGACCAAACTTTATACTCCCATCTCCTTCCACAATACCGACTTTGTTGTGTGCTTGTTTTTGTTTATATTATGGTTTTCAACTTTTCTGTATATGCCAAGCTGGCATCAAACTCCCAGTCCTCTTGTCTCAGATTTCCAAGAGCTAGAATTCCAGGTATTTGTCACCACATCCAAGGCACCCCGACTACTTTATCTCTACTCATGTTTGGATGAACCTTACAAGAGTAGATATGATATCACTTAGCAATAATTTCAGCATGGGACTCTAAGACATAAGCACGTGTGTTCAAAATCATCACATTATTTAAAACTATTAATGTATTCAATAAAGACACTTTTGATTAGAATAAGCATATGTGTATGATTATCATACATAAAATAAATTATTCATTATATGCAGTGTGCTTAAAAGAAAATTAGAATACCTAGGCTAAAGCTACCTGGTTTTTTTTGTTGTTGTTGTTTGTTTGTTTTGTTTTGTTTTTTGAGGTAGGGTCTTGCTCTTGCCAAAGCTGACCTGGAAATTACAATGTAGTCTCAGGACGGCTGGCCTTGAATTCATAGCGATCCTCCTACTTCTGCCTCCCTAGTGCTGGAATTAAAGGCATGCGCTACCACTCCTAGATTAAAGCTACATTTCTTAAGGGTCGATTTTTAAACTTGAAATTATATTTAAATATTACTTTCTATTTTTGATTTAAACAAAGTCAGATGCAATTATGTTGTGACAGAAATATATACATATACATATGGGTATATATATATATATAGAGAGAGAGAGAGAGAGAAAGAAAGAGCAATAGAAGTATGGGATTGTGCTTATATAAAATTAAGGACAGCTCTTTCTGAGTCATGGTTTTCAAATCTTTTCTCAAACTCATGAGTGCTGCTGGCTATGGTAGCTTGTGCCAGTATCCCAGATATTGGGAGGTTTAGGTAAGAAGATTGCTACAAATTCAAGGAAAGTCTTTTATATATAGTGTTTTCAGACCAGGCCTGAATAGTAAGATCCTGTCTCAAAAACACAAAAACAATCAAAACCCCCTATGTGTATGTGTATTAATGTATGCTTATATATGAACATATACGCCCTTATGCAACCAAGTAGCTAAAGTCTGCTCATATCACTGTGTATTTCACTCCATTGTTCTCACCTTGCAGGGCATTTGGACTGGTACAATACTGTAATATATAAGCAATATTAAGTTGAACCTAACTATATGTACATACCATACTCAACTTTAGCTATCTTCTCTGAATATTTTGATGTAAGTTTGCTGCAACAGAATGTATGTGTGTCTTTAGCCTTTTGAACTTTTGCATGTTTTTCTCTTGCACTCTACAGAACACTTCGTATTCCTTGGAGAAATGAATGTGAGAAACACTTATGTGAGAGCTGGTTGTGTGCAGATGTGGGAATTGTGTGTGGTGGTCAGGGAGAGACCTGGAATTTTGGTGTTTACTTCTTCTGAAGCAGCAGAGATCTTAAAACCCGGCAATTTGGGGATGCATGAGAGCCGTTTGATATTAACTGGTGGGACTTCTACTCTATCCCTTTGTTTTGGTTTGGTTTCTATTTTGATTTTTCTTTGTATTTGTGTTTAAAATACAGTCTCTTATTACAATGTCACTTTATTCCCCAACATAGCTTGTGTGACACCAGTCTTACTAGTTTTACCTACTTCAGCGAGTATGAATAGAAGAGGTAGGAAAATTAATCTGTAAAATTATAGAAGCCTGCCACCTGAGCAAACTCTCCTGAAAGGGCTCATTCTAGGAAAGCCCACAAAATGTTGGTTATTTACACATCATTGCCATATTTTCCTATTCAGGGAGGCTACAGATATAATTATATCAAGATATAGTCACGCATCCAGTAAAAAAAAGTACTTTTGAAAATATCAATTGTGAAAAGAGGAGCTTCTTTCAAAATTGTATACATGAATATATACATGGATCATTAGCAATAGGTCAAAGTTAAAGCATTTTTTAACCTTTTCTTTTTTTAACCAAAATTTGGTAATGGAACATATATTGACTTTACAAAAATGAACTTACATTTATTTGTAAATCCAAATGGCACACATATAATGAGAATATCAAATGTACCATTATAATATCTGTATAAAAAGAAGAATCATTTGTCTGTTTAGCAATCAAACAATTAAAAAGTAAATTTTCAGAGTATTTTGAAAAATTGCTCAGAAAAATGAGCTAAAAGTCCTGCCTGAAAATGATAAATGATCTTTCAAATTACGAAGTCACTTGTGGCAGGTTCTCTAATAGTTTAATCTACTTTCACAGTGCCTCTCATTATCCTTTTTAATAATAAAGTATCCCTGAAGGTAATTATCTCTGCCATTTGCTTTTTTACAGCCCTATCTCTGATAAATGTTCTTTGTTGTAGATTTTTACAAATAAGCCACAAAACAAATGTGGTGATGTTTTTGGACATTTTAAACTTGAAGTCTTCCTACATAGTTGGGTTGTTATGAAACCACATTTAGATAGCCTTTCTATCGATGACCCAAGATCATACACAGTGGAGAAACCCAGAGTACAACAGGATAGTTGAATTCATCAACTTGCTAAGTAGCTTTTGTGCATCTTAAATGAAATTGAGAATCAGAAAATGATAGGGGAAAATGGATTTATTTAAGTTGGCCAAACAGAAATTGTGTGTGTGTGTGTGTGTGTGTGAGAGAGAGAGAGAGGGGGGGGGAAGAGGGAGAGAGAACTATCCTCTTTCTCCTACTTTGAAAAAGCACATAATCAGATTTATTTATTTAAAATAATTTGTGTGGGTTGTATAGTATGAGTGATTTATTTTTATGGTATGATAAACGTGTGTGTGTTTCTGTGTGTACAGACACACACATGTTTAGAGACCAGAAAAGAATGTCAGCGTCCCTTCAGCCTTATTTATTTGAGGCAAATTTTTCATTGATCTCACCATTTATTGTTACTCTGCCCAGTGAACTTTAGTAATTTTCTGTCTCTGACCCCTCAGCTCAGATGTTTTAGATATGGTGACCACACTCAGCTTTTTATGAGAGCATCAGAAATTCAACTCAGGCCCTCATGTTTTAGAAAAGGTACTTCCTGGACCCGAAAATTGGACTTTTGTGAGATACAGGATTCCCATTTACTCTGGGATGTGGAGTATTCTTTCTAACTTCATTTCTTGGAAAGGTGGAGATTTCCAACATTTTGTATATTCTCTTTGGAGAATATACAAATTCCTGCATTCTGGATAATCATACTGATTTCACAAACAAGGGAAAAAAGAGAAAGAAAGAAGGAAAGAAAGAAGGAAGAAAGGAAGGAAAGAAAGAAAGAAAGAAAGAAAGAAAGAAAGAAAGAAAGAAAGAAAGAAAGAAAGAAAGAAAGTGATTTCAAAAGGAAGGGTACAGGTGTCTCTCTTTGGAAAATCTCCTCTCCCACCAGGGTGACAACAGAGGATCATAGAGGTTAGTGTGAATTATAAATGGTCATAGATACACATCTACATTCTATATAACAAAACTTTATTCAAGAATATTGTAATAGTATAAACTTTAGATTAGCAAACCCTTAAGAAGTATTTAACTTGTGATATTTATATTTCTACAGACATTAGAAAATGAAATAATTTTAACTATTATAGACTTTATGTGTTCCTATAGGAATTTATATATCTTTTCTCCAATTAGATTCTGAAATACCAAGACATAGTTTAGCCAAAATTTTTTCACATGGGAGGTACAAGAACTCAATCATAGAAATTTACAGACTATAATGTTTTAGATAATGTGTGATATATTTCAATAATGCATGATTACTTAGTCAACAGTTGTCTTTTAAAAACGTTCTTAAAACAAAGAAGCGTATCATGATTTGGATTTTTAACTTTTTAAAGTCAACTCCCTTCATCTGACTCAGGACTGATAACAGAAAATTACACAACCGTGTATTGAATTCCACAGTGCAGTATTCCTCCTGTTTACGAGAACTGTGACTCTCTGCTTGATAGTACTGTCCTCACAGGTCTTGGGCTTTTATTGTACTCTAGCCCAGTGTCTGTCCAGCTCTGATGAGGAGATCAGAAATCACACTAGGTATTGATACCGGGAAATGAAATGTCAGAAGTTAGTTACACAATGTGGGAGTACACGATCAGCAGAGGATCATGAGCACCCGAGGTGAACAAAAGGTGGTAGGGGTTTGGAACAACTACTATGTCCTCCGAATGATACTTGGGGTGCCAAGAAAGTGTTTGGATCCCTGAGATTTTACTCTGGACTCAGTTTACATTTTCCAGTACTTGCAATGACTACAGAAATATTAGACAAGACACCCAGCAGAATGTAGAAGAGTGTATTACACAGAGTATTCAGGAAACCCCTGCAGGACAGCTCCCACACACTCAGCGGTGAGGTTGGAGAGGGACTGAAAGAAACTTTCTGCCCACTGAGGCTTTAAGTTGCCTCTGTGTTAGTTCTAAAACCTCTGGACCAAACTGCCTTCCCTGAGGAGTTCTTTCTGTCTGAGTGACCGGGTGATGGACAGGTACATTTGATTGATTGACAAGAAGACGACTGTCATGTCCTTATTCTTTACCAGGAATCTCTAGCTAATAGTAATCTCACAAGGCTTACGTAACTGTCTACTGATGACCTACTAGCCAATTCAGCATGCTATGTCTCTACCAGGTCCAGAGATATGACTCAGATCCTATTATTTTGACCAGTAAATCTAAAGTCCTGAAATTTTATTTCCAGAATTTACAAGCTGCTATTATGAGGAGGGGCTATACTCAAGGACCTTCAAGTTCACTGCTATCTAACATTTGGAGTGAGCATACACAATTGTTAGCAAGGGGCTGCAGAGAAGGCAGGCAGGCAGGTGTATGAGATGGTGTACTCCAACTTGCTGCTAAGTCCCGTTAGAGTCAGAGTTCTAAGAAATAGACTTCCCAGACAGTCCTCTTATTCCTCAAGGGACTCAAGGATGCAAATTCAGAAAAGCTTGGGGAAAAACTAGGCCCTAGCAAGTAACCGCTATGGTAAGTCCCTGGATATAGCTTGAAGACAAGAGAAAGTGGTTAACACAGGTAACTAGGTAGCATGCTCATAGATTAATGGTTATACTGGACTCTCCTATTTTCTTCTCTCCATATCTAAAGGTAAGTGTTTACCATGATAGATGCAGAACCTTTGCTGATAAAAAATTTGAGGACTACACGGAGAGATACAGGCAAGACTTCCAAAGTGTGAAAAGAAAGAAAAAAAAATATGGAAAGACTAATTCCATCCGCAAATGAGAGAAAAATATGGGCAGATGCAAGACGAGAAGATTTGAGATTTCAGGGTTTGAAGGACTTTAAAGCAGGTGTTGCATGAGAGGAAAAACAACAAGGGATTAGATGGAAGGTTTCTTGAAAGTGTGGGACTTCATTGTTCTCTGAGAGAGGCAAGTGAAAGTTGAGTTTTTTATTAGTCTACCATCTGGTAGACAGAATCTGTTCCATACAGAATCCAGTCACATGGGTCTCAGCTTATTAAGTTTGCACACAACAACAGAAGCCCAGGACATTGTTAGAATTCTGTAGGAAGTACCTGCACATGCTTCTTCCCATGGAAAGCTTTCATGATGTCTCACATTTATATTAAGAGCCAAGAGAAGATCATCCACATTAAAGCTCTCTTTCATGTTAAGAGGATGAAGCAAAAATTGAGGAATAGAAAGAGATGATGTTCAATACTCAAGTGTAAAACCTTAACAGTTGTGTCTCTGAGGGTCCTACACTTAATAAAATGTAGGCACAATTAGAAACAATAAATGATAAGATCTAAATGTGAGTGTATGTCATAATGATTAATTATGCCGATTATTTCCTCCTTACAGCTCAAAAATCTATTTTTCCAACTGACATCTCAGCAAAGGAAAACACTCCACTCCATCCTGTTACTAAGAAATAACAAACACCTTTTAAAATCTAATATTAAGAAAAACACAGTTAACAAGCTGCTTTCAAACTTTAGAAAAGCAATTGAATAGAAAATAGACATTTGGGGCCAGCTCCTGTTACCACCATAAAATCCTTTTTCAAACTCTCTTTTGCTTTTGGATTGATTTTTAAAGTATACCTGTGACTGACTGGCAAGGCTTTCATCTCTGCACTCTGGCACAAAGTGCATTAAAAGGAAAAGTGATGGTCTGGAGAGATGGCTCAAAGGTTAAGGCAGTTGCCTCCAGAGCCTAAGGACCCAATTTCAATTCCCCAGGACCCATGTAAGCCAGATGCACATAGTAGCACAGGTGCCTGGAGTTTGTTTGCAGTTGATAGAGGCCCTGATGTGCCCAATCATTCCCCCCCTCTCTCCCCCTCTCTTTCTGCTTATAAAGAAATAAATAAAATATTTTAAAGTAAAAATGAGCCCCAAAACAATAGTAATACTTTACCTTCAATCCAACAGTTTGTCTGGCTAAAATCTTTCAGGTATTTTGCATTTTGAGTCATATCTTGAAGGAACCATTCATGGATGGACAGAGAAGCCTTTGACAAATTGCAGTATATTTCGGTAAACGTTTGGATGCAGCATTGCACAAATGGCATCACTCAAATGTCTTAAGAGAATCTTACAACACACGTGATGTTGGAGAGTTACTGACCTTTTCTGATCCTCAGTTGCTGTATGTGTTCATAGGGGAAACTAGTATTGCCTCTGCCGTAGACTTGCTAAAAAGTGTAAGGGAAAAAATATTCATGTGTCATTGAGACATAATTGCTAATTCTTAG
Organism: Zapus hudsonius; assembly: GCA_004024765.1. Taxonomy (NCBI): domain Eukaryota; kingdom Metazoa; phylum Chordata; class Mammalia; order Rodentia; family Dipodidae; genus Zapus; species Zapus hudsonius. The sequence continues at coordinate 30,673 of PVHP010002053.1, read as the reverse complement.
TAACTTTTTTTAGTTTAGCCATATTTATACGGCTGCTTGCTGGGAATTTTGAAGAATTGAGGCCACTGTACCCACGGGTTATTTTTGTGCTTAAGAATTGCCTTTCCTGGGCTGAGGAGATGGCTCTGCAGTTAAAGGTGTTTGCTTGCAAAGCCTGACAGCCCAGATTCAGTTCACCGATACCCACACAAAGCCAGATGCACAGAGTCACGCATGCATCTGGAGATTGTTTGCTGTGGCAGGGGGCCCTGGCATGCCCATTCTGTTTCCCTGTCTGTTTGCAAAAAAGAACAAAATAATAATTTTCCCTCCGATGACAAATTTATAGCATTTATAGTTATTTTTAATGATTAAAGTGAGGTTAAACAAATCTCTTTTTATATTCAGTAATAAGTTTCAAATCATAGCTTACCTGCCTCTGATAATACTAATTTAGAAATTACATATACAAGTTCCTAATAGAAACTTCTTGGCCTAGATATTTTTAGAGTTAATGTTAGAATATACGCATATATCAAAAGTAACAGTCTTCCAAGCAGCTGGTACAAGGTCACCACAATGATCACCAATTTCTTGTACTCCGGCAATGAGACCCACTCTTTCTTCAAAGCAGGCAGATAAAGTCATGTTATTATTGAGGTGTCATTTATTAGGCAGAACAAATGAGTTCATGAAGACAGGGAAAGATGATCCCACCAGAGTGGGTGATTCCAGATCAGGCTGTGAGGACTCTTGTCTCTCTCAGTAAGTATTCAAGGCAAAGATGCATCCTTAGCTGGCCTAGATGAGGTTGGAGCATTGTGGCAAAGATATGACCTTCTCTACCACAGATCATGTCCCACCTGCTGGATACTGTTCTCTCAGGCTTCCTCGTTGGAAGGCTCATGCTATTTGCTCCTTTATAACTAAACAGTACCCTGTCTTGGAAGCATTGATTGTTCAGGTGTGGCACAAGCATGGTACCTTTTAATTTCTTGATTCTTTTGCTTTCTAAAACTGCCTTTGGACAACTTCTTTGTGGTCTACAAGTTTTTCCTTATCAGGCCCTGCATACAGTGCCCATCTCTTACTATAAACTAAACCAGGGACATTCCACCCCCCATCAATATTCCAGTGTGACACAATCCTTTGGATCATAGAGTCCCAGGGAGAACTTGAGAATGTAGTTAATGAAGTAATGCAGATTTGTATATGATCGTAGCTGTACACTCATTTATTTCTGTGACTCCAGTCATCTACCTATATACCTTTCCACCTACCATCTTATCTTTCATCCAGCAATAAGAAGCACATACAGTATGCATTTACTATTTATTAAATATGTTGGCGTACCACAGGCAAAAAGTCCTCCCTTGTCTGAGATAATATTCTGGTCGTAAAGTAACCTCTCTCCATTCATCTTTAAAATGATAATAAATAAGAATGAAAAAGTATCACAGGAATGTATGCTAGCAATCCTTAAATTATGAACTAAAGCCAGAATTTTTTTTTCAAGCTAAAAGATCATGTGATGGGGTGGAAATGACCTGTTGTACCTTGAGTGTCAGGTGAACTCAGTGTCTTGGGGTCAAGGGACAGATCTAAAGCTGAAAGGTTTATTTATTTTTTCACTTTTATAAAAATGAATAAAGTACATATGTAAAAGATCTCATAACTGGAAATTCTGTAACTTTCAACTCTTCTCCCAATGATAATTTAAAATGTAGATAAGTTTGAAAATATGGAAAAAAAAAGCATATGTGATTTTTGAAAACTGTTTTGGAGAATGTGTAATCAAACATTTTGAAGATCTCTGCCCTACAGTTCTGCTACTTTTGAGCTGATCAGTTCCAAGGAGTTCACACTTCCTTAGCATTTCCCTCCTGTTTCCCAGGTCAGCACGCACTATCAATTTCTTTACTAGTAGTATAAGTAAAGCAAAGATAGATGGTTAGAAGTTTTTATTTGATTTTTTAAAAAGTATTTATTTCCAAGCAGAGAAAGACAAAGAGAGACAGGTAGAGTGAGAATGGGCACACCAGGGCTTCCAGCCATTGCAAAGGAACTCCAGATGCATGTGCCACTTTGCACATCTGGCTTTACATGGGTACCGGGGAATCAAACCTGGGTCATTAAGCTTAGCAGGCAAGCTACTTCACCACTAAGCCGTCTCTCCAACCTGGTTTGCTTATTTTGTTGGGAACTTTAATATATGAACATGCATTAATTATATTGTGCTCCCATTCCACCATCTTTTTTTTGTTTCCTCTCCAAGCCCCCAGCCCCTGAGGAGCTTCCTTTTTAAAGATAGCCCTGTGTTTTGTAGTCTCCCTCCTTTGATGACTGTCCTTCCTTCATAGTAGAATGTCGATGGGCTCAGAACCATACTGGTCTTGTGGGGTATAAGCATCCCTCAGGGGTCATAAATATACCTCTTGGTTTACATCAAAGAACAGATACCCCATGATTCTTAGTCCTCCCTCTCCTCTCTTCTGCAGTGGTCCCCAAGTCATGATGGGCATGGTAGAAATCTTTAGTGTTGAACTTCCAGCAGCTCTGATGAGTTTTGAGTCTCCTGTCTGCTGCAATCCCCCTGGAGGAGGTTCAATGGCTAACAGTACTACTCACATCCATTCTGTAACTTCCTCTGCAATGTTCTCTAAAAGAGATGAACCATCTTTTTTCTCCTATTTTTGTCATTTTGATGAGTCTTTGGTCTTCCAAGTATTCATCTCCATCTATAAAATCCAAGATTCATCAACAAAAAGTGTGACTGACACTGACTAAATGGCATAAACACTTGAATTTTTCTTTTTCTATTTATTCATTATCCTACTTTCATAGCTTCTGATGTAAACTCATATCATTGGGGATTTCTCATTCATGTCACTCTTGACCTCTCTTAGACTATGTGGCTCACTTTTAGGGTGAGGCTGTCTCATGCATTGTCGAATATTCGGCAACATCACTTACTCCTACTTACCTCATTGATACAAACTCACACCCACTGGAAATCATGTCCAGTCTTTTGAAAATATCCCAGGGGGGAGGGGGACAAAAGCATCCTATATTGAGAATTATAATTCAATTGTAACTAGTTGTGTTAACTCTTCCTGATATAGAACCAACCAGGAATCCCCATAGATTCAGTAAACATCACAGTTTTCATCCAATCAGGGTGAACAAACATCCTCTGCAAGATGCAACAAACCCCTCCTGGGGTTATAGGCAGAGCGCCTCCATGCTGGGAGACAGCTATTTCATGGGAACTATCCCTTTGGGAAATTTCCTTGCTTTCTCCAACTGGATAGTTCATTTATTCTTTTAGAGCTATGTAATGATACTCAGCATGCAAAGAGATAAACTGATTGAAATTTAAATCTAAACATTAAATGTCTACAAGCCGGGTAAAAATAATCACTTAGTAACTCCTAACTGCCACTTGCCAAAAAAAAAAAATGTTTTTACTATAAAATATGTATTTTCTAAATGAGAAAGTTCTCTGTTATTTAATGAAACTTGTTTGAATAGAAGAGACTCATGTCAATTACTAGCTTACGAGGACTCTAATTTTGCTAAGCTCTAAGAAAGTTAGGTTCTAATGAGTCTAAAAGTAGGAGCTAGACCTTTTAAGGAGGATTTACCCAAAAGTAGCTCCGTAGGTGTTCTGACAATCATATAAGCTTAAATTTGGAAGGACAAAAAGTTAGAAACCAAAGGATTTCTTGACAGGTCTTTTCAGGATGGAGGGAGAATAATTGTTTTTTTTTTTTTTTTCTTTCCCTCTACCTAATTAGAAAGACTGCAGGGAAACCCAATGGAGATCCAAGAGATAATGCTTTGGATGTAGCAAACTGCTATCTGATTTAGTTCAGCAGAGAAAGATGTAAGCAGAGTGTGTATTTAGAAAAAAAAACCTCTTCCTGAAAGCAGGCCAAAGACATCATGCACATGTGTGCACATGCACACACACACACACACACACACACACACATTCAGACACACACATTGAGAATCTACACAGACTGCTTGCTCAGAGGCAGTTTCTCTAGCAGAGGCTGGAGGACACAGAGAGATACAGAACTCATTAGTTTGGGACCATCAAATATGAGGACCACTGGAGACATCTCCAGAGAGCACATGTGCTAGAAAAAACAAATGTCTTTACACATCTGCTATCTCTACAATATACCATCGCAAAATGTCAGCCCAGAAAGAGTTTTGCTGTTGACATCCCCTCTGTCTTCTTTGGTATCCCTGAAGGAGACTCCAGCAGCCCCATGATGGCAGAAAAACGGGAATCACAGCCAAGAAATAATGAAACAAGCCTATGTCCCCTTCCTGATATAGTCCTATTATTTTTGTTCAATGACACATAAAAGGTGCACAAATTTAGGTAATAATGTGGTGTGTCCCAGGATGTAATATTCAAATAAAGGCAAGCTAGTATCGGTCATTTCTTTATGGCAAAGCATTCCATTCTTTCATCTAGCTTTTTGGAATATACAAGAAACTAATCTGTGTCCAATTTACTGTGTGGTGCCTCCTGATACCTACCCACCAACTCTTCCCCATCCATCCCAAGACTGTTTCTTTTCCAACTACTGGTAATCACTATTGCAGCCCAGCTTCCCTGAGATCATGAAGTTGTTTCTTATCATCTTCACAAGTCCTACAGCTTCAACTGCTCTGTGACATGCTCATCACCGTATTCAGTGATAATCCAAAGGACAGTTTTATAGCGGGATCCACGTCACTGTCATTGTATGTTTCCTCATCCCTCTGACAAGAACACACTTAGTTCTCTTTCTTCATCACAGAATGAAGAGAATCCTGTGTCTTGCAGGATTCCTCATCTGTCTCAATTCTAAAGAACCATCGGGTGGGGAAAGTAAACCACACAGAGAACCAATTCAGAAGTGCTTGCTTTCACATCTAAGCCTCCCCCAAAATCATAAAATGATCGATGAAGGGAGACATTGATGACTGGTGCTCAATAATTCAATCCCCAGGCTTTGATTTTCCCATAGACCAACTGGATTTCTTCAACAGAAATTTTTCACACAAGTCAATCTTCATGTATTGGTGTCCTTTATCCCATATATGCAATTTAAATAAATGTCAGACTCTACAAGCACTCATTTCTCCAATGAATAATCAAATGAACAATTCTCTAGAGAAACATAATTGTCATGAATATTTGGTTGGAAATGATAGCAATTACCTTCCCATTGCCTGGACAATGACTAGAAACTGCTTGTATGAGGAAAGGTTTGTTGTCAGGCTTATAGTTTTGAGGTGATCTTTCATCATGACAGGGAAAGTATAGCTGAGTATATGAGCTCTGATCACCCAGTGGGCTGGGCTAAACACTTCAAGTTCTGCCTCCACGCCTCCTCCAGCAAGACTCTGCCTCCCAAATTAATATCAGTTGTAGACAAAGTACACAAAATACATGATCCTATAGGATATGCCTCATTCAAACCACGCCAGAAGTAGATCTTTGTCAGAGGTGGTAATAGTAGTAACATATTCCACAGAGGGAGCTAGCTTTGTAAAAAAAATATGCTTTATGTTAAGAATTAGTAAATCAAAGTTCCATTTTGCATTTAAGAATTGGAAACTTAGGAGTGAATTATTTCAACCTGTTTTTTAAAATATTTTATTTGTTTGTTTGTTTGTTTGCTTATTCAAGTGTGAGAGAGAGAGAGAGAGAAAGAAACAGATAGAATGGGAATACCAAGGTGTCCAGCCACTGATAACAGACTCCAGGTACATGTGCCACCTTGTGCATCTTGCTTGATGTGGTAATTGGGAATCAAACTCAGGTCTTTCTGTTTTACAGGCAAGCAACTTTACAATTGAACCATCTCACCAGCCCTATTTCAGACTCTTTCGACTGAGAAATTTAAAGGAAATTTAAAGGAAGAGAACAGGGGTAGGAAGGAAAAATAGGAGAGGAGAGGGGATGATAGGAATGAGGGTATGAGGATAGGAGGAAGGAGCAGACAGAGGACCAGTGTAAGAGAGAGCATGAAGGAAAGTAGAGAGAGGACCAGGAAAGAGCGAGAGTCAGAAGGAGAAAGACTGAGGAAATAGAATAGACAGTTTGAGTATCGTTGATTCATAATGCCTGGAAGCACAAGCATTCGAGTTTTTTTTAATTTATTTATTTATTTTTATTTTTTATTATTTTTTTAATAAATTTTTTTATTGTCCATAATGAGTTACAACATTTAGTGGGCAAACAATGAGTTGTTATCCCCAATTCCCCACTGCCCTCCCCTCCCCCCTCAACTGGATAACCTCCTCCATGGGTCGTCTGGATCAGTCCTTGTGACAGGGGACCATGGATAGACTAGTAATCAGCCAGGTTATCCTGTCCGTACCTCTGGATAGTCTCCCCCACCACGGCTCTCACAATCTTTCCGCCCCCTCTTCCGCATAGTTCCCTGAGTCATGGTGGATGAGTAATAAGTTTGCTTTAAGGTTGTGAGCTTAGGGGTCTTTGTGTCGAAAATAGTTGGTTTCTGTTCCACTGGCTAATCCTGTGCTGATTTAATGGCTGTGGCTGTGGGCCCTTTGTCCATCTCGTCTTTCTCTGCGGACTTCCATTTGGATCCTCCATTGTATGACTGTGGTGGCCCCTCTCTTGCCAGAATCTCAGCTATCGGCCTAAGGTCGGTTGGTAGGGTTAGATGAGCCCCAGCACTCTCGCTGCATCCTGAAAGATACAAACACAATCTCCATCGGAGAGTGAGATCAGTGTAGGTTAACAAATATACACAATTTTAGATTACCAGGATTCGATTTTTAGTAGCCTCCCTGTCAATTGGTCCCATAGTGCATCTTGTCTTGGGAGCCTAAGAGTACGGGAT